>QVNV01027357.1:0-33734 GCA_014825455.1 Pseudomyrmex pallidus
TTTTTTTTTTTTTTTTTTTTTATTTAATAGATCACAATGTTAACTTCGATATTCGTCGTGAAATTAACAAAAACTCGTGCTCGTGGCTGCGCTTGTGACTTGTAACTGCTAGAAAAAGATCGTTGTAGCATTTTGCTTTATTTCAAGATCATTTAGAAAAGTAGCGGTACGCAGTGATTTTGCATACAGGAGCATTTGCGAGCGCACGCTGTTCATCGTCTCGATGCTGAATCCGCCGCGTAACAGAAATAATTGTTATCTCTTTTCGATACACATTTGTGTGCGCCGCATGAAAGATTGTCGCAAACTAATTTAAAAAGTTTATTTTTCAATTAAAAATGTCATTTTTGCGCTTTTTTAACCGAAACTCGTAATTCAGCATCGATCCAAAAGAAAATTGCGCTCTCCAAATTTCTCAATATAATCTCGAACTTGTTAGAATCGAAGATAACGACATTTCGTGTCGAAGGTAACATCCGGTCGGAGGGAATAATGAAAATTGACGCGGAGAGGGGAAATGGGATGCTTTTTTCTTTACATACTTTTATCTTATTAGGCCGAAAGCCGTCTCTGAGACGCGCTCCGTCAAATTTTATATCCGGCCGGGCATTGTTCTGATGCGACGACTTCCATTTTCTTTAAACGTGCGATATTCTCGACTCTTTGTTTTTTTTACCGCGCTTTGTGATCGAGTTAATTTGCAGCAGGATTTTTCTTTTCAAATAAAATTATTTAAAGGGTAAGACACGCTCTCTCGACGCTTCATCGTTAATAACATGCATATAATTACCGATGTTATCACGGACAATAATCTAATTTACGCACACATTTAATTGCAAAACAATTTTCCGGGAGAGATGTGACTCTCTGATACGCGGACGAAGTAGACGAAGTTGAGATTTTGTTAATGGCTCGACGGTTTAATTATGGACGTTGGACGAAAGTTTTAATTTTATTCGATGCGTTTCACTCTTCCGGTTGCGAGCGAACGTAATTGCTGCCAATCCTAATTTTCATCCGATGCGATTTTAATTTAATCCCGAAACTCGACTTGATTCGAACACGAGGAGAGAATACGACGTACGCAGAAATTACAATTTACCCGACGGCGCCAATTTTTCACTCGAAAGCGCTCGACAACACAAATTTTCAACCGGAATTAATTCAACCGGATCTTGAATCTCTGCTTATAATACGGATTAAGAAGTTATCAGCGCGGAATGCGATCGTTTTAATTCTGTGAAAAAATAGGAAACACTTCATACGTCATTTTACGATCTTGCTCATTAATTACACCGGTAAAAACTCGTTTTCCCTTATAATTAACAATTCGACGGTTTGAAATTCTCCGTTCAGTTTTCAAGATCACTCATCTATTTAACGGATAGGAAGTCGTAGCGCCAAGGATCAATGCCTCGCGAGGAGGCAAGCGATAGCACATCTCCGCGGTATCTCGGGATCACGTCCTATTAATATTTACAGTAAAGCCGCCTAATTAACCGCCACTCAATGGCCGCGCACGACGATGGCCGGTTGCCGACCCACTCGATCTCCATCTTTTTTTATTTATTTATTTTATTTTTTCGTGAGAGTTCCCGCACCTGTGGAAGGATGAGTCTGTACAAAAATGATTAGCCGCGCGCGCGCGTAAGATGCAGGCACACGGCCGCCATGTGTGTGCGTGTGTGTAAAATGCACGTGAGACAAAACACAGATGCACTTTCTTGCGGTGAGACACACTCCGTCCGCGGGCTCTTGCGTCGCGCCGCGGCTTCGTGTGAAAGATACGTGTTTTACTCGTAAATTCTTTTTTTTATATATATATCCTAGCTTCGGGATGGACCCGACAACACCACCTGACGTCGGACGGCACGGGTATCTTCCTTTCAGGGGATGCACGAATGCGTGTTGGTCGCCTGCGCTGGCGACGACAGGGCGACGGAGAAGTCCGAGTCGAGCACGAGGTCGCTGATGCAACCTACGATGCCTTTTGTGTACCTGCCGCCCGTTGTCCTCACGACGTCCGGTGCACCGCCTTCGAAACAAGAAAACAAGTCGGATCTCCGTGTGAAAAGTGTTGCTCTCGCGCAGAGATACGATATTATTACGTTAATGACCGCGATGCGGTTTCTACTATTTTCGTTGTCTCTTTAATAGCAGTTTTGCAAGATCGATTTTATCAACAGTTTCTATTTTTAATATATACGAAAAAAAAAACACAATTTTGCAAAAGCTTATAAAATCTTTACGTTCTCGAAACAGAAAAAAATAATGATAGTGTGAAAAAAATTGCAATCTACGCAAAGTATTGATTTTGTTGTTATGTCTGTTACGCGCTTACCAACGTAAAGACCGGTATCAGTGTTCAATTGCCTCAGTTGCCCCGGGGAAGACGCTGAGACACCGGTACCACTATCTATTACGAGAGACGCCCATTGCTCGTTCCTAGAAAAATCAACGTTATTTATTACCGTAATCCATTTCTAACGTGAGATGGAACGAACATTTTTCTTTACGTTATTTTTAATAAGAAGCGAGTTTGCTCCAGAAACGAAAGATAGATATTGGATATTATTTCGCCTTTATTCGCTTTTCAGGCTAAACATACAGACGCGGATTAATATATATTGAATACGTTCGTCAAATATTCCTTCGTATATAAGATTTTCGCCGGAAATAGCGTCGAGTATTTAAATGCTTCGTTAAACACTTGCTTGAAGTTATAATGTGTACGGTTTTTAAAAAGAACATTTAATTTTTTTTCCTCTCCCTGTATTTGTGAGAGAACGTTGAAATTCCACGTTTCTCTCTTGATCGATCGATACATCGTTTAAAAGAGGTAAACGGCACGAAAATACAGGCGGCGGGCACGCGGAAGGGATTGGGATCGGGTAACGAAGCGCGTGAAGTGTTTGTTCTCACCTAACGGCCCTGATACGATGCCACAGATCGTCATCCAATCGCGTCAGATTATACCGTAGCACGGCTTCCCCGGAACCCAAATTATACGCGAGAGTGAGGTAACCGTGATCCAGACCGAGGGCGAGGAAGTCGTCGTTCTCGTCCCTTTGTTCCTGAGGATCTGATTGGCGGCCGCTCCACAGCAGCAGACCGCTGCTGCTGCTGGCACGGAATCTCATGTTGATGTCTACCTTGTAGCTGATTATCCTGCAAACGTCGACAAGTGCGATAAACAGCAATGTAACGGGAAGATATCAGTGATGTTGACGCACGATGCGAGAGAAAACAAAAAACTAGTTTGTGAATTCGGCATCTGACCTTTAACAAATGAGGTTTTTAAATATTTACACTGCCATATTTTTTACAACTTGAACTACGAAGCGTTCTTGAAAGATTAAGTTTTTAAAAACATCGAATATTAAACTTCACGAGACGAGAGAGAAAAAACAATATCGTCTCTATAAGACTATAATTATTATAAAAGAAAAAATAATGAAAGAAGGAAGGACGTTTATTTTATTCTGACCTCAATGTTCACGTGTGTGTCTTTTAATCGCGTTTTTTGTTTATTTTATCAACTTTATCTCTACCGAAAACATTTAATAATTGCGTGACTAATACGCGGTAACGAGAGAGAATGCTTTCTTTGTGCTTCATTGTGCAATTATTATTTTCAGAATAAAGTTGCCAACAAAATATAAATTTTATTTCTCTTCAGATCTCTGTCTTTCTCGTTGATGTGTATATGCGCGGCGCGGCGCTCAATAAACGCGCGTGATTAAAGCGGGTCAAGGAGCGATTGTGTAGCACAACGGTGCAACGCTGTTTACCGCCTCGCTCGGCTTTTCAAACGCCGCTTTTTTTTTTTACCAAACTTTTGCGTGCTGCCGATTATTTTCCCGCTCGTTACAGAGCGTTGAGATGTGGGCGAACCATCAGAATTTTTAAGTTGCAAAAACGCGGCTCGCCGCAACGTGTACCGAGAACGTAACGTGATATAGAAAACACGTCCCGATAGACGTTCGCGTAAATTATTTATCTCGGTAACATCGAGAAAAAAAATTTTAGTGTCGAAGTAATTCCATGTATATGTTATTCCCGGTTTTTAACGAGACAACGCGATGTACCTTTTCATCGTGTCAGCGTCGTTGTAATGCAGATAACTCTCGCTCCCGGTGAAGCTCGGCACGGCTCTCTCATATTTCACAGACGTCACGCCGTCGGTGGATTTTGCCGGTGGCGAAACTAACGGCGTGTAATCGTCCGTCGCCGGGCAGGGATGCGGGACACCTGGACGGCATCGACAGGTAAATCGCTCGCGAACCGGTCGGCACTCCGCGTCGCCGCAAGGCCTGGCCTCGCACGCGTGTCCGCAATTGCCCACGTTCATTCCGCCCAGCGCCTCGGCCAGTATTCCCACCTGCAACACAAATCATACCAGCGATACAGCGTAACAAACAAATGGGAACAATAACGTGCCGTGACAACTTGCAGCAAATTCACGTAAAAATATAGAAGAAACGGAAGGAAAAATAAATTTTTCTCGTTAGTTTATAGAACACAATTACGAGAGAAAGTTTTACAAACACGGAAGAAAGAATAATCTCGGAAAATAAATACGGACTAATTTATATTTTCGATTTGCGCCAAAGTTTTGATATCTCTCGCACAATATATTTTACTTAACAAACTACCATACAATTTTCCCGTCGTCCAATTTTCCCGGCACGTCTAATTCGTCGTTATTTACTTAGGTCCTTTGTAATTAGCGCATGTAGATTGCATCTACTTCTCGTCTCAAATCTATTTCTCATCTCTTATAAAACGGCGGAAGTGATGACAGGGGATTCAAATTCGGAGCAATTCAAATGGGGAGTTTCGACGTCTTATCTGCCAGCCCGGCAAAGACTCCGAACTCCGAGGCGTTTCCGAGCGGGTTGAGCATTATCTACCGCGTAACTTGGGGGCACACAGCCTCACTCTCCGTATAATCCCCCCGGCTGGTTCTTACCTCGCGATTATTCAGCACGATCGTCTGAATGCAGCCGGCGAAGCTGGCCGTAGTTTTCATCTTCGGCGAGTACATGTCGGACGACGGCGCGCCGCCCAAATAGAGATTCAACGGCAAGGATAATTGCGTGAACGCCCCGGGCGCCAGGATTTCCTGAGCCGGTTCGTCCTCAACTTGCAGGCTCGCCAAGCGACCCGTTCTGGAGACCCGAACTTCGATCCACTCGCCGAGACGAACCGGATTCTCGCTTCTGAAACGATGATGCAGATAGCGTGCACTCAAAATGCAACATCATTAACCTCTGAGAGGCCGCAGGGTATTTTGCAGAAATTTTGCTAAAGAGAGAGAGAGAGAGAGAGAGGGGGGGAGGAGAGGGCAGAGGGAAGTTTCCTAATTAGATAGGTATAAATCCGTACGTTTGTGAGTTACATGATAAAGTGCAGTTTCCTGTTGGCGGTGACCCATTTTTCGGCCCGCTTTGATTCATTTTAGTAAAGAGCTGAAGGAACTATGTGACTGCGATAAAAAAAAAAAACATGCTAAAAAAGCGTGAAAATGTCATTCCGCGCTTTAATTTAAAATTTCCTTTGGAAAGCTATATTTTTATTTATTCCGAAAAGCCTCCGCGAAATAATCTCTGATTGTTTTGTTCGATACGAAGTTACAACTTCCGAGTGCGAAAGCAGTCTCTTATTTTTTTTTTAGAGTTTTCTTTTTATTTCCGGTATTTTCGTTCTTTTTTAATGTGGTTTTCTTTTCGGTCAAGTCTCCGCCCGCGTTTTGAATAAAACGTTGCGATTAAAAAATAATAATTCAAGTATTTTTCCTAATATTTGAAATTCTCGCGATGTGTTCTAATTTTTATAATTATATTATTGCGTGCTTGCATCTCCCTTGTTACCGTCTTTTCGCGAACGTATTTTACTCTAATCTTTCGCTATCTTCCTCGCATGTCGCAAGAATTCTGAACAAAAGAACGTGAAGCACAATATGAGAGACAATATGACTCTTTCCGACTTGACGAGGTATGACGCAAAGTTCTTCAAGAGTATTCCGAGCGTCGAGGGCGACGAAAATGAGAGCAGGGCATGTATTATTTTCTTCCGGATTTTTCCGGACAATTTGATTTTTTTTTTTTTTCGAAAAAAAAAAAAACAGAGTTTTACGCACGCGGGCGAACGTATACGCGCGCGCACATCCATTTTATATTTTCTACTTATTTTGTTTTGCGCAAAAAAAATCACTTGCGGTTGCACTGCAATTTCGCCGGGTATCGTATTTTTGCGCAGTTCGCTTTTTTTCTGTAGAATATCTAACATTGAATCGCAAAAAAAAAAAACATTTCGCCCGGAAAACGACGATACTTCCGTCGAAATAAAGCGTTCGCGAAAAACACGTTAGCGCATCTGTGTAAAAAAAAAAAACCGCGAAAATGAGGTTTGCGCTTCGGGAAATTGAAACGTCACCTTCGCCGTGTCCGCGCCAAGCAATTAACGCGGTCGCTCTCTTTCGCTTTTCCTCCTTCTCTCTCTCTCTCGTCGCGTCTACAATTATAATCGACGTTAACTCGATATTGACAGAAGCTTCATTGATTTGATTTCTCAAGTGACGCCCGGGGAAAACCGCGCCAATCTTGTTTCCCGCAAATTTTCTTCGCGGCTCATCCGGGAATGTAAATTCGCGCGCACATTCAACAACGCGCGCGGAAACTTGGCGCGAGCTAGAGCGCGCGCGTTCGCCATTTCTTTATTCTACCATTCAATTTGAATTTCTCGAAGTCGAGACGCGCGTCGACGCGTTTCGCACGGGACAATGAATCTCTTCTCTCGCGGAAGAAGAAAGAAAGGACCTGGGCACTTTTTCTCTTTCGAACTCGGAGGCGGAAGAAATTCTCGCATAATTAATGTCGAATCGCACGAGAAAAGAAAAGATCTGTGTGATTGCAGGCGGGAAAGTAAATTGCTAATTAATAAAAGAAGCGAGATAGAGTCGGAAATTTTCATATTGAACTTTTCGCCCGGCGCGCTATTATGATAAAAGATACGGCGCGAGCGGAACTTGGAGGCTTGTTAACTGTTTTTTTCCCCAGACCTTCCCGGGCTTAAATATCCCTGTTTAATGGCGCGCGTAATAAACGCGGCATTTTTTTTTTACGCCGACGTTTTCGCGGTGCTCGCTTTTTATTCGGCCAAGAGGCCATGTTGCATTTCCACGTGAGATTTATAACGTTATTTGGCGGAACTAAATAGTTGGATAGCGCGTAGGTGTATTTCGCTCCTGTGCGCGAAAATCGTCCGGTTGCTAAAATATCACGATAATTACTGTATATTTTAAAATCCGTCCGAAAATATCAATAAACGGAATAATATACATGTTTATATATGCGATACAAAATATATCGCGAAACGTATTAGTCCATGTGTATCGTGTTTATTTAGCGCGAACGTATCAACGCTACAATAAAATAATATTTGGCTTTCTTTCGGATACATTATCAGATTGCTTAAAATATTTTATTTATTATTTTATCGCTGAAAAGCACGCGCGGATGTTTTTTCCAATATTCAGATTTCATTCAACACCGAAAGTAGTAGTCGGCGGATATTCAAGCCGTTGGAATATGAATATGAAGGGTATATTTCACAAAACTTCATTACATCTTCCAAAAGAATATTCTCCGCGAGCAAGTATATGTATAAAATATGCGTTGAGATAATTGTAAGCTATTGTGAAATTTAATTATATTATGTAATGTATGTTTTTAATTAGTATAAAACAATATTTGCGCAAACAGAGTGGATATACGTGTGTGATCATTAGAAGCAGTGTTTGCTTATACACTGGCGGTATAATTATTTGAAAGAGACTCACAGGTTTTCGCACAGGTTTATTTAACGATAATCTTAGTCGCGATGTTAATTGTTTGCGACAAATTAAATTAATCCAAACAATCCGATTATCCGCCGACGTTTATTAACAAGTCGCGCTTCACGAGAAATTTTAGCAGAAAAATCCTCACGATGTGAAGTTTTACGTAACACTGGTTTCTAGTTTTCAAATGTTAAATAATTGTAATATATTCGATATTAAATATTTCACGATATTAAATATACAAAGTAACACGCGTAGTACATAATATTGAGAGAATAAAAAATGATGTTAAAATAGCAAAAATTATAGGATCGATTTACAGCCTCTTTTGCTAAACATTTTCGTTATTTATCCAAGAGAACGGTCACAGCTTTCGATCAGTTTTACCAAATAATAGTATTCACCGTTAATTAACGCGACCAATTAAATCGATCCCAACAATCAGCATTAGCAGAGCGCATTAACATTCCGTTCTCTCTTCGCAAAACAGTGACCCTCTCTTCCGAAAAAAACAAACAAAAAAGAAAGAAACGTGAGCGCTTTGCGCGCGATATCGACACGCGTGTCGGTTTAATTAACGCAGATTGTCTGACGCAAACGATGCAATTAGCGCTCCGTCGCCCCGGACGAGCAAACGCAGAGAGGAAGGGTTTGCTGCGCGATACGGAGCCGAGCGCGACGAGAGGGTTGCAACGTCTACCACGAAACAAACTCTGGCTCGAGGGCGGATTGTCACCTCGAGCTAGCTAGCTGGGGTAACTGGATGTTAGGTCGCGCTCGCCCTGCTTCGCTTCGCAGAAGTTGGTCGAGGGCCATCGGCTTACCTCAAAGTGGCAGGTCCTGTTCCGAGGTCGTAGGTGAACTGCACGTGGCCCGAGGAGAGATAGAGCGCAATAAAGTCACCGGTGGCGTCGCTGTGATGGCCGTTGTACAGTATCACACCGTCCGGCGCGGTCGGTTTTAACGTGACGGACAATTCCAGCCACGACAGCGACGTGTCCGCCAATCCCGGATAACGTAGGTAAGAGGATCCGTTGAAGGATGGAACCTGCGGGAAATAAAACACCGTGCGGTCTGAGATTGCATGGAAATGTCGTTACCGGAACGAAATGCATTTCGCCCCGCGCTTTTTGCCGCACACGTCTCTTTAATCGCCCGCCATTGGGGCTAACGCCGAATGAGCCGCCGCCGTCGCATTCGTTACATCCCTTCCCTTCCCCGGTGCGCGTCCTTTCGAGAGCGCGCCAGTGAAACGAGTATATATTTAGCGCGCCGTGTATCTCGTGTCTCTCACTTTGCATTCAATTTAGTTTTTTTTTTTTTTTTTTTTTTAATTCGATAATCTACCAAAAGGAGCTCCATTTTCAATTAAATAAAGAATAACATTTTTGCAAATTGCGCGCACGTGAAATTATGCGGAAAGTTGGTTTTAATTAAAAGTTGTTTTCAATTAAAACGTGCGTTTTGTTTTTTTCTTCTAAAAAAAAAGTGATATTTTTTCTTTATTCCTCGTCTCTGTGGGAGGAGTCGTAAAGATTTCTCTTCTCGCGTTAAAAATGAACACGTAATTGTGTTCCTTCGCTCAAAATCATTCCGAGTCTCTCTCTTTCTGTTGATATATGTAGGCAATATACGTAGATGCTACTTCTTATTATTCTTATTATTGCACAGGTGCTTACACGTTCGGTCTCTCGCGTTTTTCCCATGCAAAAACGGTAATTTTTTTCGTTCGTTGTGCATAAAGTGTACGGGAAACTCTCTCTTTCTCTCTCTCGTGTGCAACAGCTGTTGTTATTTAATTTACGTCGGCGGGATTTTGCGCGCCTCTTCGTAAATCGAAATGCAAATACGTCGTATGTCACTGTCTCGGATAATCTTTGATATGGCTCTGCATTCAAGAGCAATATACCTAACCTTAAGAGCAATAAGAGAGGTCGAAGCAAGCTTGCTTCCGCCTTAATGAGACCCCGCCTGGTAATTGTTTGCACATCGGTTATCTCGCGAGATAAAGCGCGAAACGTCGAGAAGTAACGCACGCTTGTTCGCTTCGCGAAAATTATATTGCCCCGAGACGTTTCGCGAGTGGAAAAACGTCAACGTGCGCACATCTATTTACGAAACGGGAAATACGTGCGAGACGAGCGCGAAATAGCGTTCGAAAAATGATTTTTATTTATATCGGTTCGATCCTTTTCCCACGTAGTAACACCTTCATTTTCGACACGGAGAATAAACTCGCATTAAAGATGTACCAAGTATATACACGTAAAGCTCAAGGAAGCTCGAAACACGCACGATTCTTTCTGCACGAATCTTAAATATTGAATCAGAGTATAATGCAAGCAAGCACAGAAAGCTTAACACGTCTGTCCCTCCCGAGCGGTTGCTCGGGCACGAATATGCTCGTAACTTCTATTTATGCGAGAGGAATTTCTCCGAGAATGGTTTTTTTTTTTTTTTTCATTCCGGAAAAATATATTTCTCTCTCGGTAAAATCCGAAGAAATAAATGAAAGCTTTGAGGAAGAAAGAGACTCTTGCGCATCAAGACGAAGAAATTCAAATTATTTTCAGTAGAAGAAAATTCTCTACTAGATTTTTCTGAGAACGTAAAAAAGAAACGCACAGAGAGAAATTCTTTCGAAATGCAGTCTGCTTGAAATTGTTTCTTTTTTTTTATTTTGTTTTAATAAAGATTTGTTACATGTTTCTGAAACCCGATAAAACTCCTCTCCTTCCTTAATCACGACAATTCGACAAGTCGCTCGAGTCTCAGATATTTTTGCCGAGAAAACGTACTTTTCCAAGTTACGAGTATCCATTACGCACAAATCACATTACGGATATAATCTTTTGTCTATTTTTCCTTTTTTTGTGCCTCGAAGTTATTCAATTTTGTTCGCACTCAAACTGCCCTCCGGTGTACTTTTCGTCACGACACGACGAAATTTGAAGACTCAAAGAAGCGAAGATGACGAAGGGGAGTGTCCGCGCGGAAAATTCAACGAGGACGGCGCGTAAGACCGGTCATAAATTAATTACGACAGAACGGAACGGAAACTCCGACGGCGGCGGCTGTTAAGTGAGCGCGCGATACGCTCCTTTTAAGGGAAATTTCTATCCTTTTCTTATACGTGCGACGCCTATGCGCGCTCGTTTGGCCTCCTTTCGTTTTCCCCGCCACGTAAAAGCTATGTACCGGTGATAAGGAGCTCCCGCGGGAGCGGAGCTGGAGAGAGAGAGAGAGAGAGAGAGAAAAGTAACCTTGTATTATGCGAAAGACCAGCAACTCCTAAGATCCCTCGGGGAACACCCTTTCTCACCGTTTACGACATCGTCCTTCTGCCCGGCTTATGTCGGTCCTGATGTTCACGGCGCTGTCTTCTGCTCGCACGAAACATCGTCGATTATAGATTCGCGAATGGTTTACGAGATCGTCTTCACGCGCCGCGAACTATCGAGTCCCATTATCGACCGCACACACAACGCATTCTTGTCGCACGTCGGCCCTTAAGAGCAACACGAAACACTACTAACCCTTTCGCTACCGAAGCTGGTCTCTCGAACGGCGTCTCAATGTAAGCGTGTTTTACGACACGTATTATTATACAGGTTTTACTTGCGTATCAGAGCTCACCCACGTACGAAGTTACAGCGAGTATAGTGTTTCTTCTCGGTAATAGCTATAGAAATAATTTCGCAAGCACTTACGTCCGTTCTTACAATAGCGAAGGGGTAAAATACACCGTTTCACCGCGACACGTCGTTCGAACTTTCCGACGGCATACAAACTCATCGTCGATTCCATTGGTTTCGAGAAAAATGCTTTTTCGTCACAAGTGTGTGTGTGTTCACAATTTTAATTAAATTAGCGTATTTCAGCGCGACATGCAATCTTAAACACAATTACATGACGCTATGTCGTATTTATTTTTTGATGACGTCTAAATATTGTTAATAATGACTCGCGAATTGATTTATGAGAATAGTAATGAGAACGGTTGATAATTTGTATTTATATGCAATTACATGTAAAAGAGGGGCGCACGTCTAATAATACGATATGATCATCAAAAGATTTACGTGTTTGTTCCATTCGTAATGGCATTAAAATTACATGCGTCATACCGTTATTGCATTTTTGAAAACCACATCTCGTTTTACTGCATTATCGGAAAACGAATTTTAATACGAAAATAATCGTGATAAAAATGCAAGGAGAGGATATGACGTGTGAATAATTGCAAGTCATTATACACGAGCGTCCGAAAGAGTCGATAAGATAATCCTTTACGATTGATTTTTTTTTTTTTTTTACATTAGATCTTTCTCTTTTTTTTTCCTCCATTCGCGCAATTTTTCATCGCGTCAAAGACGTAACGTAAAAATAACGCAACGCGTTATGTAATTTCTTGGAAAATGCGCACATTTTCTCGCTTTAGAAAAACATCGCGCGAACTCTCGCAAATGTGCACATACATTCTGAGTTGCAATAATTAAATTTAACAAAGAGACAAAAAAGGACGTTTATTTTTCTCGCTTTTTCGCGTTCATTTCGATCTAACGGTAATCTAATAGCAGGTCGCCGCGCATTTAGTTTTATCTCTTTCCGTCGCATAGACACACACACACATACACACACAGAAAACGCGAGAGAGAAATTCACCGGATATTTATTTACGCCGGAATTGGAAGGAGCATTACCTTTCTCGTCTTGCATCGAAATGAGCCAATAAAATGTGTCGCGCGCATTTCTTACGGTAAAAGCACGTAGCCATTTCGAACTGCTTCTTCGTCTCAAACAGTTTTACTTCGGCGTTAGAGTTTTATTTCGCGGACAACGGCGACGCGTCTCTTTCGCGGATGCCCGCAAAAAAAAAAAAAAAAAAAAAAAAAAAAAATCACCGACGACGTTTGGTTATTGCGGGCTATATCTCTTCCGCCTGCACGTTAATGGAATTAAACTTCGGGGCACGGGACCGAAGTTCGCGAACGAGTTTCGAGTTTGAAGTGATACTCGTTAACTCGAGCCCTTTATGGTCGTTTCTCCGGCTAGTTATGCTCGGATTTCGAGATCGGAAACGCAGCGACGGATATCGTCCTCGCGAAGAACATATATTTCTTGAGCCGAAGTCCTTTTCCACGTTGTTATTTGATACGGAATAAAATCGATTTTCAACGCGCTTCAAATCGCGATAATCGTTAGCAGAACGTTACAGAGAGTTGAACACACAAAAGTTACGTTAATTAAAAATTATAGTAAAATTAATAATTCATTAATATAAATTCAAAACTGGAAACGAGCTGTGCGTGAAAAGTTAATTGCTTCAACAAATCTTCTCATATCGTAAATATAATATTACGCGTTTGAAACTGCGTTTATTATGCCACAAGAATAATATCCAGACTTTTTACAAGCGAGCGTTAACATCATTTTCAATTAATGCCGTATCTGTGTAAAGGGTTTTAAAATTTTAATATTTGTAAAACGCGCGCGTTTTTTTCTTTTGTTTTCTCTTTTTTTTTTCTGCGGGATTATTCGCCGAACAGAAAGCGCGATTCGGTGTTGAATGTACGTTCGGAATCAACGGGCGAAACAAAGTGAGAATTCCAACTTCCGTTAGAAAAAACCCGAGCAGCAAGCGGGCCCCGCTGGCGTCGAAGGCGAAGCACCTGATGCGGCACTAACAAGTCGTCGTCGCTGATGCATGTGAACGCATCTTTTACGCTTCAGCCTCCGGTGTCATTTCGCGTCGCGCCGGAAGTAATATCGGTCGAATGCCGATATCAATTTCATCGCAACGGGCCGAATGTAACCGCCTTCTCTCTTTTCCCCGTTGCTTTCCGCCGCTGCCGCGGTCGATATATCGTCTATAACCGTGCATAATCAGGGAGCAAACGGCGCGCATATACGCGGGGGCGAACCGCATACGGTGACTTCCGGCGGGCGGTGACCGCGTTCGCTCCATTAAGTTCGTCCCGCTTATAAATAGGGAGGATTTCAATGCTCATACCTCGATTCACAATATTTTCCACACATGCGCACACGAGTATTTACACAGATCGACGCGCAAATTATTGTCCTTCTATTTATTTAAGCCGCCTGTTAGCAGCGTGAATGTTAATTACTCGCAATCGCCCACGCTTAAATCCGCGGATAAAAACGCGTCATTTACAGAACGG
Organism: Pseudomyrmex pallidus; assembly: GCA_014825455.1. Classification (NCBI taxonomy): domain Eukaryota; kingdom Metazoa; phylum Arthropoda; class Insecta; order Hymenoptera; family Formicidae; genus Pseudomyrmex; species Pseudomyrmex pallidus. The sequence goes on from QVNV01027357.1 coordinate 14,026, forward strand.
CCGTTCTGACGCGATCGATTCCCTGCGTTCCGCAAGTGTGTTTCGCAACATTGGCACAGCGGAATGTGCATTTTTAGGATATATTTTGTTTTATATAACACGCGACGCGAATGTGGGGAGGAAAGACATGCGAGAATCAATCTGAGAAAAAAATCTGTTTCTTCAACAAAGATATTGGAAATTCTATACGTAATTTTTATGGAAACAACACATCTCAGTCACAAAACTACATATAAAACACTTCCCTTTTCTTTAAATTTAGTTTCACGTAAAATTCCAACAACGTATTGGCGGACGTGAGTTGTGCGACAATTTACTCGCACGTTCAAACCTCAGCACAAAACTTGAAAAATTATATTGTTCTTCCGAAAGCGAGTTTTCTTAAAAAAAAGATTAATATATCGTTTAAAAAAATATATTTAACAGATGCATTTTTAAACTAATATTTCATATTAAAAGATCGGCGGGAGGAAAGCTCCGTTGTCGCAAATGCCGATAAGCATTTCCCATTGCGCTCCAGTTTTATGTCAATTAGTACTAAAATTACGCACTAAATTAGTACTACAAATTTCGCACGGAAGAGACATTTTGCGAGAGTTTCGTGTTACCGTCAAGTTTCGCACAAGTTTATATCCCGGTGCGCGAGAGCTCGTCTAGGTGCTCGTGTGTTATAATTCCACGGAAATGGATTCGATTACCTGCAGGTCCACCCGGGTCTCGCAGAGATCGCCCGTGAAGCCAAGCGGGCAAAGACAGACAGCCGTGTCGCCCCCGGTAGTCAGGCATTTTCCACCGTGGGAACACGGCACCTTGCTGCACCTGTCGGCCGTGCACTCCTCTGGAACGACAATAAATCAGGCGATTTAATAAAAGTTCCGGCGCGGATCGCGAAATCAGGAATTACATCGAGTAGGGGGACGAAGCGGGGAAGAAGTCAAAGTCAGAATCCCGGAGTCGGCAGAGAGTCGTCGTCGTCGTGACTGCGATTCGACTGCGCGTGAGATAAAACCAATAAAACCGCGACCTCGACAGACGCGGTTCGGATTTATCGGAGCGGAGAGAAGTATCAGTTTCTCTCTTCCGTCTCATTGTATTTTCGACGATATCATTTAGCGCGCGCGCAAGCACTGACACGGGATTACATTTTGTTTTGTTCTTTTTTTTTTCTTTTGTTTTGTTTTGCGAGAGAGTGTATTTGCGTAACGATTTCTCGCGATATAGCGTTCGACGTCGAACTTTACGACGCGCCGGAAATACGCGATTTTTCCCGCTGGTTTTGCGAGATACATACGTGTATGTGTTTAATACGGTGTGTACTTTTGTGTCAATGGTTACCATTCGTGTTTGCATCGTTTGAAGCAGCTTCGTCGCCGCTACGAAACAAATTATTGTTTTCGCGACCGGAGCGTTTTTAAAAAACGGAGGTCTGTAAAAAAACTAAAGCCATTGTTCCCACGTGACAATGGCTTGTGCAACAAAGAAGGGAACAAAAATTGAGAGCCGTTAATTAAAGTCGGGTTCCGACAATTCCGCGATTGCGCACAGCAACGATACAAGTAATAAATTGTTTAAGCGCGCCCGATAATTTAGTGAACTGCAAAGATGCGAGACGAACTTTTTCCTTCGAAAATCTCAGCTTCAGAAGAGAAGAATCGAATTAGTATCGATCTCGCAATAATAAATGACTCGGACGATTTTTACTTTTATTCTTTTTTTTTTTTTTTTGACCGGAGTTATTCGTTTTGCGCGCAATGCTAGAGCGTTCAAAGTTCGCGAGTCCAAGTTTTCCAATCTAACGGGTGTTATCTTTTCATGGGGCTTGTGTTCTACGACAAACGTAGACCAAATCGAAGAAAAGTAACGCGAAAAGTAACTTTCGAATTCGACTCGTCTCATCCATCTCACGCGACGTCATTGCAACGCGATGATCTCGATGGTTTCGCGAAAACCAAAAACAGAGCAAACGTAAATAATTTATATTTCGTTAATTAACATTTCAAATGTGTCACCGAGATCATTTGCCAACACAAAATTCATGAAATCCCACACACATCACTCTCGCAATTTGCGATCTGTTCACAGTTGTGTTATTGCACATTTCACCGTCTATAAACAAGACGTCTAATATAAATCTAATAACTAAAACAAATACAAATATCATTACGCGAATACCAACATATCTGTAAAATGACAATAGTAATTACACGCAGTAGTGTTTACGCACGTACGAGTGGTAAATAAAAACGTGGTTCATATTCACGGTAATTTCGTTCTTTGCAAATTTGCATAATCGACCTCGATTAACCTTTGATAATTAATACGCCGTTGAAGAGCGCACTCCGCGCGTGCGATATTTGACGAATTAATCGGTTTATAATCGAGAGTACGTTTCGAAAATGCGCTTCAACCAATTTGTGAACAAACTACATTTATGCGGGATTGTCGCACTTGATTTTAACGCTAAAACAAATCGCGTGAAGTCAGTTCGCACGTTTGTATGTTCCTTTTTTGGGGGGGGGGGGATTTTAATTAAAAAATAAACTTTGCTTTTGTCACGCGCATTGGTCTATTGTTGTATCGTTATTAATAATAATAACAAATCTCCGTTACGCAATTATGACCGAATACTAATTTCTAAATTATGTTCCGCGCACATTATGAACAATGGCGCGCGAGAGCTCGATGCTACAAAATAGAGATAACATTCGCTCGGTCGCGCATCGTGATATAAATACCAGACTGACGTCCATTACTCAGAGATAATTGATGCGAAGCAGCTGTTGCATCGCCGGGCCCCACACACGACTTCCCGCCCCAAATGTTGACAATTAATTACCAACACTCCGCTAACGATAACGATGATAATTACTCGCGATAATCATAGTCTTGTTTCCCGACGCCCGTGAGTTTCTCCCCTTCGCGAACGATAGCTCGCGATCGTATCGTTTCCGATGTAATTAAACAGGGCGTGTCTGTCGCCGCCACGAGCAGTTCCAGGAAGTTTTTTTTTTTTTTTTTTTTTTTTTTTTTTTTTTTTTTAATCCCTCCCAAAAAAAATTTGAAGCCGCACGGAATAGTTCAGCTCCGCGCATACATATCGAAAATACTGTATGTATTGCTCGTTTTGAGGAAAAAAAATAGTGTTTAAAGTGAAAATAAAATAATTCTACGGACACACAACGCCTGTTTGAATCTGTGTTATTATGTTCGCGATCTCAATACGAATCTCGAAGGGAATTAAATAAAAACTGTTACTCCCTAAAATAATAACCATTTGCAGAAGTTTAATAGTTTTTTTCCATTAAATCAAAGTAGAAAATGATACTTTATATAAATAAAAAAAAAAAAAACAAGTACACATAAGTAAAAGAGCAAAAGTAATTCTACACATTAAAAAAAAAAAAAAACAGTCACGTAATATTGTTTTGCATTTGACAAGTTGCCGTTCTCCGTTTTTGAAAATTATTATTTAGTCTCAACAAAATTGTTATGAATTCGAATTGAAAGTTTTACAGTATTGTGTCAAGTATCAAATATTTCTTTTCAATTTATGGCTGTCGAATTTTGTTTTACTGTCTCTTCTATACGTGCACGTATACGTATATAGGTGCACGTATAGAAGAGACAGTCAGTTTTTCTATTTATCTCTGATTTTAGTCAGTCTTTAAAAACATTTCGATGCACGTTATATCATCGTCCTCCTCTCCTCGTAGAGAGAAAGAGAGAGAAAATTTCATATTATTTTTATATTATACTCTCTGCGAATTGTGTGTTTACGTACACAGACATTTATGCGCGCGATGCTATACCGAAATTTAATAAAATACAATACCTGCCGATAAAATTCCAACATCGACATGACAAGCATCGCCATTCAACTATTCCATATATTAAATTCGTTCTTTTTACCCCGGGTAGGTGAGGAATATCTTTGTCGAATAGAAAAAAAATTTTTTTTTGCATGTGTTTTTTAAAAACGATTTGACGTATACGCGCGTGACAATACGACACGCGAATTTCGTCGCGTGATAAAGTACGTCGCTGCAAAAGAGAACAAACGATATTAACGCGAAACCGTCGGCGCGTCGTTTATTAACGCGCGCGCATCTACCGACAACTAAATTTACTAAATAATAAAGCGACTCGCGCGAGCAGAATTATTATTATTATTATTATTGTTATTTATGTTTTCCATTGCGGCGACAGTTGTTTAAGCTGACGCGGAATCAGCGCTGAAATATTGGAAACAATTAATAACTATAAACTCTAATTAGCTTGCCTTACAACCGCGCCGTGGCCGCGCGAAATACGACAAGCTGCTACCGGGTGACCGAATTAACAGCTCTATATCGGCAAACGGACAACAGGTGTCACATGAATTTAGTCGGCAAATCCTCCGACGCCCGCTCGATTTAACTCCGAATATATATTCGTCGTGTTTTTTTTTTCCTGAGCCGAGAAGCGAATTCCCCAAGTACACCCAAAACGCCCCGGACGCGCATCTCGCCACTTAACTCGCCGAGGAATACAACTGTAATTAGCTGAACCGCCGCGTCGCGAACGAGTTTCGTATTGAACTTGGGGAGAAAGAGAGATATATTGCCAATTAAAATCCAATACGTTTTATTACGCCGCAACGGCTTTCCGCGTCCCGAGTATATATTTCACGTGTCTTGTAAACGCGAAAAATCTATCTTGATAAATAGCCCCAACGCCAAGGATTTATATTAATCTTTTTTGTGCTTTTAAATAAAAATATATGAAGATGTGTACATATAGATATAATTTTTCAAAATAAATTAAATCGTATTTTTAAACTAAAATTATGTCGAGTATAAAACGCGAGCGTGGTCATAAAATCGTTGAGATTGCCGCGGCAATTCAATTTCCGTACGAGAGCTTAAAATCCGATCACTGGGGAGAGTCGCTCGCGATTATTATACCGGACCGAATGCCGGAGAGAAAGACCGGATGTTACGCTACGAATACCTCTCTGTACTCACCGACGTCGAATCCATTCGCTGCATCGCCTTGCGGAGCCAACGGGAAGCGATAGTGGTGCTCGTTCGCCTCCAAATGCCGGATGCAGCCCTTAAATCCGGTCCTCACCGGAAGTCGCTCCAAACCGGTCGTGTTTCCGGGACCGCCGACGAAGAGCGGCTCGCGGAACGTAATTCTCGAGAACAAGCCCTGCAATTGAAGCCGGAATTCTCTGGTTACACGTGTGCAGCTGCGCACAGCGCAATTGCGACTGTCTGATTAATGCATGAAATTATTCCATTCGACACGTATAAGCCCCCGCACACACCGGGGGCTACGCTTCATCCCCGTTAAATATTTCCGGGGACAGTGATATAACAGCAGTACAAATATTGTTACATCACGTGTGAAAGATATTTCCGAGACTTGGGTGTTTGAATTGTTTCGCGATCAGTCATGGAGTATTTATGCAAGTTAATTATTTCATTGTGCTCTCTCTCTCTCTATCTCTCTCTCTTTACGCGGAGAAAAGAATATGTAAATAATAAATTTCAATTTCCAAACAACAAAAACTTTAACAGTTTTGCTTATAAAAATGTAAGATAAAGTGTCGGTTAAAAAAAAAAAAAAAAAAGAAAAAAAAAAAAAAAAGTCATAGTTGCGAAACGAATAATAAATTGAAAATTAAAACTTGGGCGGAACTATAAACGCAACGGTTATTGCAAAAGAGGTAAAACGACGCGGCGACAAGCGACGCGAAATAGAAAATTCCTCCGTATCTCCTGCAATCCGTGCTATTTTCGCGTCACGCGTTTTTCGCATTCCCTGCCGCGCGCGCATCGTACGACAAACTATGCCCATTGTCAGCCAATACATAACGTCGTTTTATCGCGCATTTTATATTCGAGTGCGCGCAAAACGCGCGCGCGATCATATGCAGGCTGTCTTCTCGTCGCTTTTCTCAAATTCTCGAAAAACTTTCTCGAGTCGGAATCAAAGACAACGAGATCGTCGCCCAAGCTTTGCTGACCGATTTTGTTCTAGTTTTTCGCTTTCTGTTTCACACAGAGAAAGAGTGAGAGAGAGAAAGAGACACAGACACACACACAGAGAGAAAGAGAGAGAGAGAGAGAGAGGGTGAAAACGGGAGCTGGCGAGAATAGTAGAAGACAGTAGAGAGGTCAGGGGTGGCTTCTCTAATTACAACGCTGTCGTTAGGACACCGAGTGCTTAATGGCACTCTAGGATAAAGTGGGCTTGAAACGCGAAGCCATTTGCCGGCGATGCTGCCCGATTTTAAAGGTAATTAAACCTAGCCTGGGAAAAACAGATGGGTCGTGAACCAGCCGATAATTCCTCGTTATCATACCGCTATTCTGGACGCCCGAGAGACTCGTTGAAGAAAAGAGGATTGGTGGAAAAAGTGGATGAGACATTTATCGACGGTACTTGATATTCAGTATCTCTCGTCGTCGTCGTCACGCCGATCGTGTTTGGACTCGATCAGCTCGGACGTGCTCGCCGAATTTAAAATATTGATATTTACGCGTTACGCGATATTCTGAAAAATACATGTCGTACAATTTATCGCGCGCGATTGTTATTAATATTTTATTTTCTCATTCAAAATTAATATTTGTATCTACTACTTCTTCTTCTTCTTCTTCTTCTTCGCTTGTTGTATCCTGACGAATTTTCACGCGAGCGTTCTCTGAAAACGCTCGCGAAGTTTCAAGTGGAGACTCATTTGTTCACGAGACACAACTAAATGTATGTGTGTGTAATAACAACGCGCGACACGACAGAAAAACAATATTACGTGGAAACATTATCAACTTGATAACTTGACAAATTAGTATAATCCAGTCCTCGGCGAGTGCTTTTGAAAGGTTATCCGTTATCACGAGACGGGCGTAAAAAGGTGATGTAAGTCTCGCTTACACTCCTAATCCTTCGCCCTGGCGCTGCATCTCATTTGCAACACAACAAGGTGCAATATCCGGGCGTCGCGGTGTCACGAAGAAGCGATGCAAAGCAAATTGAGAGACAGAAGAAAAAAAAACCCGGCAGGAAGAAGCGCGCGCAACAAGCGCAAGCGAATGCGATTATAACGAAAAGAGAGAGAGAAAGAACGAGCGTTGCTTAGTTAACAATAAGATTCGTATATACATGCTCTCTCTTTTCTCTCTCGCGGAACAGAAAACCTAACGCATCAAAGAACATTAACCGTGAGTTTGCATCAGAAAGGGAGCTTGTATTACTCTTACGGCACGCCTTGGCGCATTGTAAATTGAATCGCGGACTCTTAATTAAAGCGCGTTTTCGCCGCACTTTGAGAAAGAGTGTGCGCGTTCAATTCACTCGTTGAAACAAATGAAGCTATTGCTAGCGTGTTTACGTGTGTACATACACACACGCGCTCGCGTGCGCTTGATGAGATTGAATATATTAATCTCGAAGGTGATTAATTACTTCTCTCTGTGTCCGAATCATGTAAACATTGTGTAAATAAAATATACATCCGTGATGCGTCGTGCCGTAAAACGTTAAATCATATTCTGACGACGTGAATGCTCGTTCTTTGATATATAACGTAATGTTTAAAAAAATAATGCGATGTTTGAATCGTGTGTTCGAGCATCGTTAAATATTGGTATTGTAATACGCGCGCACGCGTGGTTCGTAAATCACATTTGATAAGTGAGGTCATCGTTGGGTCATCGAGTCACCGGTAATTGCGCTGTTTTAATTTTCTTCCTCTCTTTCTCTCTTTGCGCTCGTAAATAATTATTTGCATTTGTTTTTAATGGCAAACATTAATAATGCCATTGTGCAAAACTGGCGCGCTCGCGTGTGCGCGCATTATAATACAATTTGAAGAAAACACACACAATACAACACACCTCTTCCTTTTCGCTCGCATATCTATTGAAATTATTAACGCGAACGTTACTCCGCAAAAAATAAACATTTCCCGCATTCGCAAACTATTATAGCGCGCGCTTTGTACAATTATCATATATATCTCTCTCTCTTTTTTCTAATAAAATCACAATTATAAATAAAAATAAATAAAACTCAAGTGGATACAGTACAAAAGGTTTTTTTTTTTCATTTCTTTCTCTCTCTCTCCCTCTCTGCGGTCGGTTTTTGATATAGTTAAGTACCCTGCACTCAGAAAGAACGTTTTGAAGCATTTTTGCGACTACTAAAAGCCTTTTGTCAAGATTTTCGCTTTCAGTCAATTCTCACTTTTAAAACCACGTCTCGCGGTCGAGTATTTCCGCGATGGCTTATTCAAGCGCATTCCGACGAACTGGGTTATTCTTGTTACGCGGTTGTTCGCGCTATATTTTGCTGGAAGTTTCGGGGACGCGCGTGAGGGTAACCGGATCGAAACCGGATTAATATGGAAAAAGGGGTGTTTTCCGGAACGGACGACGATTACACGGCCTGCCGGAAATACCGTGTTCGGACGAGTTTTATGAGCGGAGCGACTCTTTTTCCTGATTGGATTGATCGAGAAGGCGCGGCCGTAACGCCGCTTCTGGGTGCGGTTCTTCCCTCTTTTAATCCCTCTGCCATCTGTCTCGATATATCGAACAGCTCTCGTTTTAGCCTCTTTACGTCAGTGTCGTGTCGTATTTTCTTCAGAAAATTTGCACTTTCATGTGGACTATTTTCGCGTCACGCTGTCAAAATGCGTTTAATTGCAAATTCTCCGGCGAGTTCTCGTTTTCTCGACGATCGAGATAAATCGACGTTTAATCGCTACTGCCAAAGTTGCGTTTATTTTATTTATTCATTTAATTATGTATGCGGGAAAAATTTGAGTGTAAATATTAACGCGGACACAAATATAGACAGTTATGAAAAGGTTGGCGTTGGTTTTTTCCTCTTGTATTATCAAAGAACATTAGAACTGTTGCGTGTGTGGGCGCACGCGAATGGCGCGATAATGCTGTTCTAACAATAAGAAATTAGGATCTTTTCGCGAGAGACATCGCTGTTCACACACACAACCACACACACAATCTTATTTCTTGCGATATCCGGGGCGACGAAAATAGGACAAGAACTTCTCACGCGGCGCGGCAAGCTTCTGCGGCTGCTAATGCAACTACCGGCGAAATGAGAATTTTCAAGAAAGCCGAAGTTTCTCTCAGCTAACATTGTATAACGCGTTTTAGCGCACATCGATATAAACCCGCGCCAACTAAGTTTCGAGTTTGCGCGCAAAAATATCGAGAGAAAGAAGGTCAAAAATTCTCGCGCGCGCGCGCGGAAATATATTTCGTTCGAAAAAGAGGGAAGCTCCGCGTGCGAGATGTAAGGAGAACGTTTCTTCAATTTCCGTACTACATTCTCTCATTAAAGTTTCCGCCAAGTTTCGGCGAGATACAACTGCGTTTAAATGTGCGAGGGGGAAGGGTGGTTCCGCTTCGTCTGCCATTAAACTTTTCGTCGAGAGTGGATTTTTCGTCGAACGGAAACGATTTTTATTTTATCGCCGGCGAACACCGTGAGTTTCAATAGCGTTTCATACAAAAAATATATATTAACTAAATTATATTAACTGCATTGTTTTGCGCGCGATGTTACTCGGAGCAGTGAGACTCCATGGGCAACGAGGCGGCAATTATTTTTTCAAATAATATCCTCTGCATATTTTATCGCGTTTGTTTTCTCTTTCTCTCCTTTACCGTGTGTCGCTCGTTTAATTATAAAATAGTACAAACAAAAAAAAAAAAAGTAAAGGAGACGTCGACTTTTGTGACGTGGGACGCTGCGATGTTTTCAAACAAAGTTTTAATTAGCAAAATGAACTGCTTATTTACCGCTACGTGGGCGTCAACCAGATCACCATTATCGCGATCGAATTGTGTTTTTCTCACTTGCTACGTTACATAAAACACGACGTGAGAAAGTCTCGAGGGAGAGAAGCGAGCGAGAGAGAAAGAGAACGCGCGCGCGAACGTCGCTCTCGTTGTAAGAATCTCGGGAATTCGAATAAACTCACGGGTAATCCCGATAATACGTCTCGCCGCGGAATATCGATTCCCTCATTGAATCCCTCCCTCGCGGTATATATACATATACGAGGGGAGAAAAGAGAGAGAGAGAGAGAAAGGGAGACAAGGGGGTGAGAGAGGCAAATAATATCCGGGTCGCGTCTGGCCTTGATGGAAATAAAATGAAGTGCCCTCACCTTCGATCGTCCCTCCACCCGTTTCTCCTGATTCAGCTGGATCCAGGCGTCCCATCGATGTCTGTAGACACTCAGAGTGTTCCACTCATTCAGCTTCACCGTCTCCGTGCTCCTCACCGTGCCCACGCCGCTCCCGCAATCGAACCTTGGCGCCGCAGAAAGTGTACAGAGGGGAGGCAATGTTAATCGATCGGGAATGTCAGGCACGTAACGCGAAATATCAGACATTGTCGGTCGAGCGAGAAGCCCATTACGGCGTTTCTTTTGATAGATTATCGCGCGAGCACAATATAGAGATTTATTACCTGTCACAATCGCGAAACGGTCACACTCGGTGTAAGTACCGAGAGAGAGAGAACTCGTGGAAAATATAATATTGTGGAAGATGATAAATTTATATAAAATTGAAACGCCTTAACACACCGAACGTTTGATTTTTTTTTTCTACTTTGTTAATATTATTAACATTCGTATTTGATTGGCGCGATGTTTCTTTCAATTTTTCTGTGTGAAAACACAGGTTTTTGCGTGGTAAAAAATAGTTTGCCTAATGCAACGATAAAAAGCTCTCTCTCTTTTTAATATCGTAATGGACGCGCGCGCTCGCGAACAAACACGCGAATGACGAAAAAAAGAATATGGCCGATATTCGACAACGTCTGTCATCGATAGCGCGCACTGGCTGGCGATGCGTTCGCTGCCGCTTGCAATCAATATGGAAATCATTGTCGGCGCTCGATAAGCTGCACACGATCATAAGCGTAAAGTAATCGGCTGATATGTAAGCGCGCACCGTTAATGCTCCCTCTGTCCAGTTAATAGAACAACAAATCCACGCGACTAATCGTTTAGCGCTCGATTAATGAATTGTGGAAACGAATCCGGGGGAAACAATAGACGCGCGGCCGTCGACTGGCGCGCTGCCAATGAATAAATTATACACGACGCGTTTGACGAATGCGTCCATGAATTCGGAATCCTCGATCCATAATTTCAATTCCCTTTGTGATGTATACCCTCTGCTAAACCCGAATGGACGTTATTACACAGAAATCCATCTTCGAGAATGAATACACACATCCTCTCGGTTTTCAATAATGGAATAATTGCTAATCCAATCAAACGATATAGTTAGTTTCTTTTGTTATCAAACAATTACCGCGCGTTAGCAGCAATCCTCTATACGTGCAACGCGCATTCTTACTTTTATATTCGTCGTATAAATTAATTTTTTTATGTCGAAGAAAATGTTTTACTCGCGATATCAAATTTCTTTTTGGCGCCTAAGAATATTAATCAAAAGATACAAGACTGTATGTTTAGAAATTCGAAAAACTCTTCAATAAACTAAGAAAGAAAAATGGAAACGCTTCTATGTGTTTGAAAATCTGTAAATGTTTTACAGTTACATTTATGACGCGAGATTTACAAAAGTGTATTGACGGGTAATGTCATATAGGTGTCGTGTAAGCGATATAACACTTCGGAAACGTACTTGTAGGCGAGAACTTTACGGCGGCGTGTTGTAAAATAAATCCTACGGCGTCGTTTCTCCGCGACGGGGTAAAAGTTTTCCCGACGATGCTCGCGACGGGGGCGCAAAACGCCGTAAAAGGAGTTAGATCGGGGGAGTATATTGCGAAAGGTGAACTTTTCAGTTTTTGCACGACGGCGGCCCATAAATCGCACGCAGGCTCCATTAAGTCACGGCTTATTAAGCTGTAAACGAAAAATTAGTCTCGGCACGGAATACTTAATTAATGGCCGCGCCAAACTCACAACGAAGTCGCCGAAAATTATGGCGCCGAAGTGTCCTATAAAGTGTCTCGTACAACTTTATATTCAATACAGAGCGTGTGCTCCCGCTCGTGGCGCGTTGGAAGAAAAAAAAAATCGATGAGCCTCGTTCTTGATGCTATTTAAGGAGTTTCAGCTCGGCGCGTTGAGATCTTCGTAACACTTCGGCGACATTTACGACGCCCGAGAAGAAGGAGTTCCCGTTCCCGTTTAATAATTTTAATTAATATCTCTCGCGTGTCTTCCCGCTTTGTTAATTTAATCCTTGAAAAATTAACAATTTATAAATCTACATTACGTGCGACGCAATTTATTAATTTTATATTAATATTTTATTAAGTTTTTCACGTTAATTAATTCTCTCGACGTTGATTAATTTCGACAAGATCGATTTCGCGCGATTTCGTTCACACAGTTCACATGATTTTCATATGCATATATCGATTCGCACGCGAGCGGCAAGAATAAATAATCGAACAGATCGATAATATGCAAATCGCGCGAGAGCATTATCCGTCGAATTACTGGTTTAAGTAATGTAAAGTACCTGAATTCGATAAAGCCGTGATGCAGTATCAGGGCCATAAAATCTCCCTGAAGATCATCCCGTTCTCCGGCCAGCAGAATCACCCCGTCCCACGCTTCGGGTCGAAATTCCAGTTCTAATTGAACGTGTTTGTAAGCGGCCCTTAAGGCGGGAAAAGCCAGCCAGCCTGACCCAGTGAAACGTGGCGATCTTACTTCAGCCTCTGAAACACAATATTAGACGCTTTCAATTGATTCGAGGGAATCTTGGCGGTTAAGTTTCCCCGTAAATCGCACGATCTGTATTTTCAAATTAACTTCTCACCGGCATTCTCTCTGTTGAGATTGTTTTTTTCAGAAAAACATTTGCACGTTTTTTCAAACAAAATTGTGAAATTATTTGAAGGTTTTTGTCAATTTCCGCTTAAAACATTTTCTCTCGTTCATATAACACACTTGGAATAAAAACGTATATTTCTCGAGTTATCTATTTACTTGTTGTGTGTGCAATGCATTTAAAATGTTGTGCCTCAGACAGAATCGCGCGCGTAAAAAGATCCATTATCGCCGGGAAGAGAGTTTCTGAATATATTCGTGCGAATGGTCTCAAATACGTCAATGTGAAATATATTTTCTGAGAAAAATTCCGTCCCGCGGCAACTGAAAAATATTACCGCGATAAATATGTCTTTCGGAAAGTGCCGCGGAATAATCTCGCGAGATCTGTGTCTGCCGCAATTTGTAGTTGAGAGACGTGCGAGCGGTTAACATGCTGGTACCGTCGGCCACACCTTTCAAAGGATACCGTCGACTCGAAGGAAAGGAGCGGGAAAATCGGAAATTCCGGCCGCACGCGAGGCTTATGGAACGTCCCTTTACCCGCACGATCTACAACCCCGTATCAATCACGCGAGTGTAGCGCAGGGCGTAACCCGAGTGGAAGAAGACCCCGAGAGCACGTGGAACACGTGAGCGTAAGGACGACGATAAATCAGGGGACCGGGCCAGAAGAATAGAAAAAGTTGCGCCCGCGGGGTCTCGAAATGGAATTCCAGCTCTTGATAGCGCGCACAGGACCCTCGACGTTATCGTGTAACAAAGCGCCGCTCGGATAGCAGAATTGTTCGCGCAATTACAACAACGGGGGAGTGATATCGAAAAGAGACGGGGCGAGATAATTTATCGAACACTGACGCGCCGATGGGAATATCTCCGATCGTAGTTTGTTTATCACCGCCATAAGTTCGAGCGAATTTAATCGAGATATCAATTTTTTTTTGCAACTCGCGTCGTGTTGCCGCGGCGGCGACAACATTCGTTGTGTTTTAACGAACGTGGAAAACGCACGCGGTAATCACATTATATTTTTGTGTCTTAAATTAATAATGTACTTCGCGCGACCGGTTTATTGATATAAAATAGCGCTTTTTTTCTTTTTACAAATTTGCGTTACGTTATCACGCGTAATAAATTAAGTTACAAATGTTGGTCCGCTGTGTGTTGAATATAGCGGGCGCAAATTGGCTAATTCTAAGTCATGTAAAATTGTGATCACGGCTCGTCCTAACCTAGTTTATGTTTCATTTCGCGCGCGAATGCGCATAAAATACAGGAAAGTGTCAACAGAACTGAACTGCGCTAATATTCTATAAATTGCTGTATCCGTACAGTTGAATAACCAAGTTGTACTCGGACCATATATATTCTCTCTCTACTCACAGTAGAACAAGTACATTCCGCGCGCGCGGACCGGCCGGATCTCAACTCCCCACAGTAGAATAAGTAAATTATAGCCGGACCATATATTTCTTCCTACCAGTAGAACAAGTACATTATATTCGAGCCACTGCAATTCGCTTTTCGATTACACACACACACACACTCTCTCTCTCCTCTCTCGCGATATCTCTCAACATGCTTAGAATTAACTGCTATCGCGCGGAATATTGCGTATAAATGCAACATCTTTTGTCATTTCATTTTCTCCGAGAAATACGATATTCAGATCAGAAATCAAGTCGAGGTATAATTCGAGGTAAAATATTTGCATAATCAGAGAAGCGAGTAAATGTACAACTTTCAAATTGTATAAACGGTGAAGACACAATTTTCTTTTAGCAAAAACGTTGACTATATATTATAAACATAAAAATTAAAATATAAATAAATATTCAACAATTAAAATATATTAGTGAACTCGTGTTGTGCGGATAATATTAAAAAAATTGAATGAGTCTCAACGAGTTTCCGTAATATTTACTTTCTTCCGCATAAAATACACACGTTTATCTTCAGCTCTTTGCCGTGTGTGCGCGCAAATCAGCTGCGGCGGCAGGCAAATAAGTTACTTTATAACACGGCGAAGCGTGCGGGAGAGGCGAGAGCTCAATGATTAAAATCGAACATCTAAAAGTTATCGTCTGATGTTCGGCATCGCGCTCGACTTAACGAGAGAAACGAATTTCTGGAACGCGAGAAACAACGTTTCCCAGCGCTTGCGGTCCAGCGAGGCGTGTAAACTATCGAGAACCCGATCGATCGAACGAACGAACGAACGGGCCGGCCGCGCTCGTTCGAAAAGAGTTGCGGCGATAGTAACTCGTTTCCCGCGGCGACTTGATTGATCGTTTCGCCATTCGAGGCGTGCCCTTATGCAAATTAACCGGATCAAAAGACTCTCGTAGTTTCCGCCCGAGCTTCCCAAAGTGGACGTAACCGACGTCGGCTTTCACGACTCGCGCTGTCCTACTACACAACGCGAAAGCTAATGAACTCCATTTCTTCGCCGTTGAAAAAAAAAAAAATTCTTCTCTCCGCCCCGACAAACGCGCGTTCTCGACGCCGCAAAATTTTCTTTGCGGCGCGAAAATATTCCGCGCGCCGAGTTCGCATCAAAGTTTTTCGTCAAAGAGAGAAAAAAGAAAGAAATAAACTAATTTAAGCAAAGGTATAATTACAGGAGAAAATAATCAAAGAAGAAACAAAAACGAGATGAGAAACATTTATAATAAAATGACATATCGTCTATTACGTAACGCAATTATTACATTTCCGCGTTTTGAACTTCGAGCATTCCGTGAAATCGCGAATGTTACATAATTAGTTCGATATGGTTGCGTCAATTAACAGACTCGACGGCCATCGCGTAGACGTCCTCCCCTTTCTTCTCTTCCTATATAACAATCGTATGCTAAATCGATGATACGTTGGCCACAACATGTGCCAGAATCGTGCAAGCCATTTTCTCCGGGACATTAACCGCCAAAAGCATAATCGTGGGCATCGTTAATGCTAGCGTGTCCCATTCCGATACTCGTCGTTATTATCGCTACGGGAACAAAGAGAACTGTCGTGTGTCGCTTTCGCGATTACGCAGGAAATTATGACACGCTGCAATTATAACACTCGCGCGCGACGTCGATACTGTAACTGATATTCGTGATTGCGAATACGCGCGCGATCGTAAATAACAAACGTTAAACGTCGCTATATAATCCCTAACGGTTGCAGCAATAAACGAACAGTTTAATGATTTTGCAAAATTCGATTTCGATTTTATTGATGATTTTTCCCGTCGTTGTTAGTATTGCAAAGTAGCGTCGCGCACCAAATATCGCTCTCGATAATTTGTCAACGGTCTATCGATGCACAGACGAAAAAAAAAAAAAAACAAAAAAAAAATTTTTTTTTCGAAGCAACAGCCGTGTGATTTTCCATTACGTTTCCTGTCGTCGTTTCTCGCGTCTGTTTCATCAATTTTCCCTTCATTCCCTATTTATACAAGCGCACACTTCAATTTGGTCGACACTGGTGAACAAATATCATCTCGGCGGAGAGCGACGGCGACGAGCCGAGAGTTCAATCCGCGAAAGAGAACGAGAGAACGAGGAAAAGAGGGAGGAGGAAAAGGGAGAAAGAGTTGAATTTAATTGGAAAAAAGTTAACTCGCGATGTCAGCATCAAAGGGCAATCAAAAGGACGTACGCCGGCGCGTGCCGAACGTTGTGTCATAAGTCAACGGAGAACAGTATGCCGAGCACGACTCGTACGTCGCCGCGCGCTATCGATTTTATAATCAAGGCGGAGGCGCAGTGAACCGCGTGCTCCCGTTTTCGCCGTCCGCCAAGCCGTCCCTGACACCACGGGAACTTTACATCGCCACGATCCTCAAATACCACGCGACGCAAATAAGAATTTTGACCAAGAATTTAGTTTTTTTTCCTCCGCGTAATATAATTACGCGGAAATAACGCGTTCTCCGGTTACGTAAAAAGCAAATGAAAATACGATTTTATTTCTATATCTCACCGCGTAAAATGTAACAAGTTTGTGTATCTAAAAAAAACGAACGTGTAAGCAATAGCTCGGAGCATAAATTGGATATTTAATATCTCAAGTGAAACACCACGCTATCCGATATACAGCGGAAGATAAAAAAAAACCTTTCTCCGCGAGAGTAAACAAATCGAATTGCTCCGTGAATTTTTTTCAATATCGTAATCCTTACGCTCGATCGTCGCAAATTGCGTAAATTGGAGTTTGCAAAGTCGGGGAGGGATTACACGCAGATCGCGCGCAAACCGTAAACGTTATTTTCACGCGTTCGTGCGCCGAGCGTCAGAAATGACCAACCGAACGTTGGCGTGTGTGAACGCGCAAATAAATTCTACAATTAATTGTATATCGCTGCATCGCAGCAGGCAGTTGCGGCGATCTGCATAATTGTGGCTTTCTCTCTCGCAGAATCATGAGAATCCCTACACGCGTAATCCGACAGTCGTCGCCGTCCTCGTCGTCGCCGTCGTCGTGCATGTGCACCTGTTGTGGCACATCTCCCGCGCTTAATCGATTGACTATCCGCTGTGACGCGACAAATTGCGTTTGTCCCTCTTGCATTATGGCCGGCACACAATGGCCGGCCCACGTGCCGGAGCAACTTTTTTTTGTTCTCTTTCTCTCGTGCGCCCCTCGTAACCCTTTCGCGCCCGGCGAAGGTTGCCGGTGTGACCGGGTCGTCGTTTTTTTCTTTTTCTCTGTCTCTCTCTCTCTATTTCTCTCACACGTGCATCGATGTGAGCGCGGCTTCGAACAAAGTTTTACTCTCTCGCGAAAACGCGGACATCGCTCTCGCTCTCTCTGTCTCGATCTGTTTCGCGCGATTGCCTTTCGGTCACCGGGATATGTAAAACACAAACGTTACAGCGGTAAATACCGCCGCGAGATGCAAAGTGTTGAAATTAATCTTGCGATCGGGTTATTTACTTTTTTAGAACTCATAATTAAGTCACGAGATGAATGTGTAATAGCGATGTTCGACAATAAGCTATCGATTTTAAAGGCGCGCAAAGCACGCGCTGTTTTACAACAGCAATTCGATATTCGAGAAATTGATTTTGTACATTGCGCTTTACCAGATTCCCGTCATAATTGACATCGCGATAAAATTTGCATTTCGCTCCGTTTTTTCCCGGCGTGTTTCCGGAAGTGGACGCGATTGCGGGTCAACGTCAAATGCATCTCTGAGAATGCGGAGTATTCGCCGATATATATCGAGCCACGAATTTTGCGAAGCAACGACGCGCTGATTAAAGGCAATCGATTAACAAGTTAGGCCGCTCTTTGAGGTAACGTAGCTCTTTGTGTAACGGAGAGACTCGACAGTTAACTCACCATTGAATGATTAAATTCCTCCGGAGAACATCGAGACATCGCGTATACGTTCTGTGCGAGCTTCTCGCGCGGAAAGAAATCACGGCCCTCGCAGCCTTCTCGGAGAGAAATCTTACATTTAAATTTATCACAGGAACATTTATTGCAAAAGCTCGCGGAATTTCTTACGTGTCCGGCATTTAGGCCGGTATTCATACCGTTTTCACATTTAAGATCGTCTCGAGTTTATCTTAAGATGCTGCATGGTTCGGTCTTGTTGACTACGGAGTAATCCGAAGATGAATATTTAAGATGTCGTTAAATGCAATATTCGACTGTGTGAGCACCGATGTGACTTTACAGAGAAACGTGTCTCTTATGTCTTCGAATCTTGTTTTTCCTCGAGTTTTCAAGCGAGTTTTTCAACCAAATAAAATCGCCCAAATAATCTTTTTCTTTTTTGCAAAGTTAAATTACGACGTGAATGTCACGCGGAGAGAGCGCGTAAATTCGTCGCTCGAGAATTATTTTAATGAGAAGTAGCTGCGCCGCGAGACGACGAGAACAACAAGTTCCGAGTGTTCTTTTGTGTTTCGGACGAGCGACACACAATCGAGATCGATCGGGATTACAAATAATACGGGGCAACGGAATAACAAAGTCGGACGACGGAGAAAATTCTAAATTTTTGAAAAGTTTACCCGAAGGAAGATGTCCAAATAACTTCTGCATAATCTCAAGTTGCCGACTAATCGAAAATCCCGACGTGAAAGTCGCGTCGCGCGATAGTATTTTCAGAGATCAGGGTGGTCTCCCGCGAGAGTTTGCGAAGAGTCGCGATATTGTAACTTCAACTTTTTTAAATAAACATATTTTTGCACACGTTTTCCCTCGAAAATATTATCGCGAGAGACCTCAGAGTATTCGCGCACTACTCTTCTATACGTACACGACGAGGCATCCGAAATTTTTCGTCCTTCCCGGCGCGTGAGTAAGCGAAGATTCCGCGAACCTCGCGTGACCAGAATAATCTTTCGAGGTAGGTAGGTAGTCGGCGGTATCGACGAAACGATTATCGTTCCCGCTCGTGTGTGCCCGGGCGTTTGTATGCGCGTTTCTAGACACGGCTGTTAGACTCTAGGCAGCTGTTGGCAATAATTGCCAAGAGAGGATCGTCGCGCGCTTTATCGCCGTCCCATAAGCATACAGTCAAGGAAAAGACGTCGCGAAGCGACGTCGAAAGTAGCACAGAAAGAGCGACGTATATATCGGGTCGTCCGTAACAAAATTGGCGCGCTTTTGCGAGCTACCTACGGGTAATCCCGACCCGTTTTCATACTCATTTCATTTCGTCGTCTCTTCATATCCGCTGAATACGCTCCGCGTTTTCTCCCCTCTTTTACGTGTTACACGCAGCGTTGAACCCGCCGGCGTTTTCAGGTGGTTCTCTCTTTCTCTTTAGCGTTTAAACTTTATATTATTATACTTTGCGAGGAGAGAGCACTTTGTCGTGTTCGCTTCGCAAAATTGTTGTTTTTTTTTTTTTTTT
>QVNV01027381.1:0-12921 GCA_014825455.1 Pseudomyrmex pallidus
TCAAGAATATCGGGGAATCGCGAATAGTGGGGGAAACTATTGGCCCGCCTATCAAGGAGAAGTCGAAATTGTAGTGCTCGAAATTACTGAAGTTCTACTGTAATGGTCAATTTACACGCGCACACACGTTACTTTTTTTTTTTGACACCTTTTCTTAAAAAACAATATACGCGCCGCGCAAGAAAACTCCAAAAAAAAAAAACGAGCGTTATTTTTCAAGAGGGAACATTGCAATTACTCAAATATCGCGCGGAAGAAGTTCACAATGGAAGAAACTCGCAATAATCTCGATACGCGATATTTCGCGATGTTTCTCTCTCCCGCGCGATTAACAAACGCGGTTGTGACGTATTAAAGAGAAAGTTCGTACGCAACGTTTCGCATAATTATTTCGAATCTTCCTTGCGGAGATTAGAAAATCGCCGCTTCATTCTTGCGAGGTGAACGGACGTCGCCACGTATTGAAGTCAAATGTTAACGCGCGCCGCAGATGCGAAATTATCAGGCCATTAAGCGATTATCGCTAATCGATTCTTCAGGTGCATTACTCGGCTTTAAAAAAATTAAAAAAAAAAAAAAAAAAATTACGGCACGACGCACGTAACACGATCGATCGATTATTTTGTTGCTCCGTTCCTTATAATGTACTAAATTATGTGCGCGATACAATGCAAGCGCAGTGTTTTTATAAATCCCATAATTTTTGGTTTTTAAATTTTGTATACTTAATTAATTAATTGTTTTCTCGCTGATTGCATCAGTTGTTTTTTTTTTTCAAAGAACCATTCAGGAAAATTTCGTTCTTGTCCTGAAGTCCATTGTGTTCGTTTCGAATAAGGAGGGTGTAGATAATTCCTGTTTTTCTTCGAAAATATTTTTTCTCCGAAGAAAGAATCATTCGGTTGAAGGAAGAATCGTCATATTACCGACATTGTGTGTCCGAATAGAGAATCCTATTCAGATTTCGTCCATTGATGAAAGATCGAGCCGGTCACACCGAGGTGGTGGGGTGGATTTTCGCTTGAATGCGTGTGTCCCCACCACCTCGGTGTTCTTGGTGCTGGCCGGCTCGATCTTTCATCACTGATTTCGTCTCGTCTACATCGATCTATCGATCGTTAGAGCGGCGATCGGATCGTACGGCATCGGAGCATGCTTCGCCGTGTACGCTCCGGGGAATTGACTTCAATCTAAAACAAGCCGCGGACACGGCCTAATCACTACGGGGATATTAGCTAATCTCGACCAATTAGACGTAATGGCTGGATTAAGACGGGTCGCACGCATGCTAAAATTGAATATTATATAATCCCCGGACGGAACCATGCCATGTTTCCCACGTACGTATATATCGCGAGCGCGCGGCCGTCATTAGTCCTACCTACGATCGCCATCGTGGCTCTCGCATATGTGTGTGTGTGTGGGACTCGAGGAAAACGAGACTAACGATCTTATATGCACGGCGAGCGATTTTCTGCGTAGCAGGACGCGAAAAGGAAAACCTTTGTTGCGTCGATGCACGCGAGATTCCCGCTCGAAGAAGCTTCGTGTGTATGTATTAAACCACAACGCGATCCATGCGGTCGCGGGAAACGGACCGCGTGTTATAATAACGACGATGTAATTTCTCTCCGTGGAAATAATAATAAACCGTTCGGATTTATTGAAAATAATTGCGAAAAATAATCGTCGCGAATTTTGCCGCGTTTCGATTTTTCCATCGGTATCGAATCCCATATCGCGTGCGCGATAGCATTAAAATTTACACTTTACAGGAATTATAGTTCCTCGCCCGCGGGTCTTCTCTCGGACTCTTGTGGGAGTGTTAACAGGTCAACCGTAAAGTGAAAAATGAAAGAAGGAGAGATAATCGCTCGGCAAGCGATCGTGAGAGGTGGTGGCGCGCGTGTAATAATATAAGAGAGAGAAAGAGAGAGACATGTGGAACACGTTAATGTCTACAAAAGTTAATTATGGTTATAAAGACGCACGATGTATATACGCGCCGCACGAGAGAGTTCAGCGTAAACAATTACCGCGCGAGCACGGCGTCGAACACAAGCGAAACACACACAATTCGTAATAATAGGTTAGATCTCTCTCCCGCCGCGAGTTCCAGATAATAACTCCTAATAATTGATCACATTGACATCGGGAAGGACGTTTCTTTGTTTCGCGGTCGGTCGTCTTCTCCACGTCACGTGTCTCTCTCCCTCTCTCTCCTCGCGCGGTCGCTAATTATCGGAAAGGGATTAAAAAAAAAAAAATAATGTTAAACCCCCCTTCGCCGTTTACATTTTTTCTCCTTACGACAAATTAACGTCGTTTCAAATTGATCTAACTGTGTACATCTCAAGAGAAAAGTGTCACGACTCGAGTTTTTTTCTCGCGCTCTTCGGGGTCTTCGATAATATTTCTCGGTTTTTTTTAATTCCCTCAACAAACACGGTTACGATATTAATCGATTCTCACACATGGCGCGTTTTTGTTTGCCGACACATTTCCAATGAAAGTTTCGTGAGAGAGAAGAATCTCCCTTTGACTCGATGCGTAATGATCATATTATTGGAAGACAGGCGCGCGCGCGCGCTCTCTTTCTCTCATTATTGAAAGACTTCGAAGATCGTTTCATCAGAGAGCGGGCGTTAACAAAGAGTCGACTTGGCAAACACACATGTGCCGTCCGTTTCCGGACCCACGATGACGAATAACCGCCCAAGGTGGATTCGTGAGAAAGCGAGTTTTTATCGTCGGACTCGATTATCGCGCGATTGTGGTTCCTTTCCTAAATACCAGATAAAAGAAGAAAGAATTTTTCTTAAAACATCTGTGTTTGCGTGCGGCGTCGCGCACTCACGATTGAAAAGACAAACGGTGACGAGGCATTATCGATATTATATGTTCGTTGATCTTTTGATAATCTGGAGAATGTGTGAAAATAAAGAAAAAAAAGAAATAGCGAGCATTTTTGTTCGTACCGGAGGGGGAAAAGGGGAGCGAACGTCTCGGAAAAGTTTCAATTATTATTATTATTATTATTATTATTTATACGAGAAGCGCGGCGGTTTTAAGTAGCGTGTCGGGAAAGACGCGCGCGCGCGGCCCCGTGCCTCGCGTGTAACGGCGCGTGTAAAAAAAAAAACCTCACGCTCATTCGCTTATTCCGAGAAAGAGTGGACGAAAAGGGGATGATGTTGTGCGAAAAAGTAATTGAAAACTTAAATGACGACTCGGAGATGTGTAGAGCGCGCGAGTTCAAAGCTTCCGCCCGCCGCCGCCGCCGCCGCCGAGTTCTCAACTACGACCGGGAACGTTGAACTCGCATTAATTCCCGGAGACTTGACTTTGAAAACCAACTATATAACGCATCGTTTTAGAATCGTTTCGTGTCCTTTGTCGTCTCGGGGCCTGGTTTTCTCGGCCAAGTGTTCTACTTCGCGGAAACTTTTACTGTGGCGCGCGTAACACAGCTACGCAACCCTCGAACAATCTTCTTTCCATCGATCTCTCATTCTAATTAGCTGCTTCGCGTCACAGTCGCTTCCCTTTCTCTTTATCGCGATCGAAAGCGCTTCGTCAATTCTAGAATTAAAAACAAAAAAAAAACCATCGCGGCGGAATCTCGCGCGGCGTTACCCGAAACGCGTAAACACACGGAACAAAAAAGATAAAAAAAAAAAAAAAAAAATGACCTTATTCGCCGAGAAAAGATCTCGGAGCATGTCGGGCGCTTTGGTCGCCGGGTGGTTTGTCGGCGGTCGAACGACAAGCGATCCCCAAACATGGGGGGACAAGGCCAACCCTCGGGGGTGGCAGGCAACAAGTGACCACAGAGCAGACATACACGAACAACAGCCGTGAGCGCTTTTACTCCCCTTTCTCTATATTTCTCTTTCTCTCTCTTTCACCTTCGTCAGCCGGTCGTTCGTCGACGACAATCGATATATCGACCGTCCGCGGAAACTCGACGTTATGTCGAGCACACGTGAGAGTAAGAACGTACACGAACGTGTGCCGGTAAAGGGAGAGAGGGGAGAGAATCGAAGGGCGAGAGTGGTTCCGGTGCCTTACGTGGGTTGCGGTAGGCTACGGACATCCGTTCATCCGTCTTTCGTGCCCTTCGAAAGTCTAGTATCGATAGCAAAGCTCTTTCTAAGCTACGAGCCGCGACTGCTCATCTTCGAGATAAAATATCGTATCGAAAACATATCAAATAAAATAAAAAAAAAAAAAACACATTGGATTTTCAGGTAACGTGCTGCGTCCTGGAGATGCATATCCTGATCCTTAGCAACTTCGGTCATTTATTTTTATTTAATATGTATTGCCACTCGTTGAAATTAAAACGAATAGGCGGTGCGAACAATGTACCAGAACTTTTTATTGTACTCGTTTATTGTAAATGTAGTAAATACAAATTCAAACGTTCTTTGATCCAGGTCTTCTTAAGTAAATGTTCCCTCGTTTTCTTCAAAAATACGTCGAAGACAGATTTTACACATCTTCAGAATAAAGGTTAGATTTTTTAAAAAAGATCGAATGTCAAAAAAAGAAAAAAAAACACATAAACAGAGTTGTCAACACACTATAACTTTTAATCACAAATTACTTGGCGCCTTTTTAAAAATAGATTTTTTAAAAAGATAGTCAAAATGCTAAGAGACATTACAGTTATAGTGTGTTGACAACTCTACGTGTAATTTTGACATTCAATCCTTTTTAGAGATCTGAGATCATTAATTCTGGAGATGTCCACAACCTGTTTTTAATCTTAAATTCACTGAAAAAGATTGAGACGAGGATCGAAACGTTTGAATTTATATTTACCACGTTTACAATAAACGAGTACAAAAAGATCTGCGGCACATTGCTCGCATTTCTTATTGATTTTTATTTATTTACTTGCAATATTACCGGTATGATTTTAATATCGGTATTATGCTAGAGACGGTATACCGGAAACCGATATAGTAACCGAAATTGAGTCTTACCGTTACCGTTACAATATCGAAACCGATACATTACCGAGAACCGTAATAAAATACCGGTGTATTATTTCGGTATTCCTGTACTGTAAAAATGGTAGGTTAATTAAAGCAATTTTTTCTGCATAATTAACCTTCCTGTACTCGCTCATTGGTCTCATGTAGAACGACAAAATATAAATACAAAGTTTTTCAAATTATCCTCGTTTAGATTCTAAAGAAAATATTTTGGAATTTTGGCAGAAACAAAAACGTAATGTGCATTATATTAATAAAAATATAAATTTTTGTTAATAAATGTAAAAATGTGAATTTGTAACAAACTTTGATATTGTTAAATACGACTATGTGTATTTATTGTTGCTGTTCTTAATTACATAGAAAAAGAAATAAAATAAATAATAGTAAGAAATAGAAAGAAATAAAATAAATAATAGTAAGTTTCTGTGCGGCACTTTTTTTCAACATAGTGACAACACTTATAGTTTTAAGACACTACTTTAAAAAAAACACAAAAGTTTAAGGAAATAGAAAAACCGAAAAAATTCGATAAATATGAGTAAATATACCGGTATGACGTCTTATCGGCATAAGTCCCTGCTTAAGGCAAAATAGATGGCGGAAAAAAACACAAACAAAAAAAAAAAAAAGAAAAAAAACGAGCTAAAAGAAAAATAAATGAAAACAAATCCTAAATAAATAATTATTAGGGAGCTTAGCAAAAATTTCTAACAAAACTTTGTTAAACATCTCGGGAAATCTTTTCCTTATCCTCAAAAGATAAATAATCAATTTCCCTCTAATTCCCCGGGGGGGAAAACAACGGAGAAATCTCACGCGAGATCCTCTTACGTCTTGCTTAATGAGGAGACCGCGTTGCGTAAATTTTGGTTACTGACCAAACAACCGAAGGTTGTACAAAAGAAGATGATAGTGGATGAGCGGGAAGAGAGAACGAACGAGTCGGGGAGAGAGCGCGGGAAGTTGGTCGGTAAAAGGGTCGAAAACCGGAAGTTCGTTAGCTACGCGGACGCAGGGAGAGAGGAGACGCGGTGTGGCCGCCGGCTAAGGGAAAACACTGCCCCCGCCACGGTATTTCTTTCGGGTTTTACACGGCGGCGTCTCGACGTGGCAATGTTTTAGCGTATTGATCCGTTGGTGGTTTAGTCGAGTCTCGGGTGGTGAGAGTGTAGCAGCGCGGCTGCTAGAACACGGGGGTAAACGACGGGGGGATGGTTGCGACGAAGGAGGAACGGTCAGCCTGGATGTAGGAAAGGAGGGTTGAAGGGGGTGGTAAAAACTGGACGGCGGGCACTTACTCGCTCATAATCATCCCCCGAGCCACTCCAACCACCACCCTGGCGTTAGTGCCGTACTGCACTCCCACACTAACGGGTTTTGTCGTGCGTCTGTGCGTACGCGCGCGCGCGCGCGCGTGTATGTGTGCGCGCGCGAGGGTAAACACAACAGCCGTACGTGCGACGATTAGGAGCCGCGTGCGAGCATTAGCTCCGGAATACGGTGCGTGCGTTCGAGCCAGGTTTATCGGTCGAAATAACAAATTGATATTTTTGCGGAAAACAAAAGAGATAATTCGCGCGAGCGATGAGAAAAGACAAAACTCTCAGATGCGAGAAATAAAAGGAAATATCTCGCGAGCGGTTCACCAAAACGTATCTTTTTTTTTTGATTCGGCGGGGAACAGTTTAAATATTCAATATGCGTATTACGGGGCGCGCACACACATTTCAGGATTGACAATTCCATTGCGTCGTTATTCTTTCTGCCGTATCCGCTCCCCATTTAAATAATGCAAATTTGTCCAGTGTCTTTTGTCAAGCCGAAGATGGATCTCTAAATGAAAAAAAAAAAAAAAGAGAGAGAGAGAGAGGAAAAAAATTACAGCTTCGAGCAAAGTAGAACACAGTTTTTATCTTAATGGCCTAATAGCTTTTCCTCTCTTTTTTCTTTCGCAGTAAAATTTAATGCAAGAGACCCTTCATAATAATGGGGATATAACAATGATACCGGGCAGGGAATCATAATTAACCCCACGAATCAACCCGGCCATTATCATCCCCTTCCCCGATGTAATATCGTGCACGATGATGGACTTTCACGGGGAGAGCGACGAGTCGCGCGAGTTGCACCTTCGCGAAGCTGAAAAAAACTTTTGCGATATTTCCACATAAAAAACAATCGTTCGCACAGCCGTGTTTCCTTCTCCTCTCCGCGTCGTTGTTCCACCTCTTTCGGACGAGGAGGCGCGTTTTGTTGCATCACACCGACAACTCCGACTTTTACATACACAAACGCTCTTTACACGCGATCTCGTCGAATCTCGCGCCTCGATCTCGGAATTACATCGGCATTGCGGGGTCCGCGCGCTCGCAAATTTCTCGCGACTCGCAAAAATTGAAACGAGCTCTCTCTTTCCCCGGGGCGAAGAGCAAACATCGAGCAAAACGTCGTTACCGCGTGCATATATCCCGCGTTACTTAAAGAAAGGGTAGCGGATTCCCGGAAGAAGTTACGAGTTCGCGGCTTCGACACGAATCGATAGAGACCGCGCGTCCCAAGTAAAACGCGGGAATACCCCCTTGTGTAGCACTCGACCGGGGGAGGGAAAAGAAGGAGAGAGAGAAAGAGAGAGAGAGAGAGAGAGAGAGAGAGAGAGAGAGAGAGAGAGAGAGAGAGAGAGAGAGAGAGAGTTACCCCTCGTTACGTATGCACACCCTTAAATAATTGCGGCTTGTTCGCGCAAATTATCCCGGGGTTTCCGCGCGTCGGCCAAAGTAAAATATAATAACACGGCTGTGTCGCGCGCGTGCGTGCGTGCACGTAATGCGAGTGTCTTTCTCTCGCTTCGTTGTCGTCCGGGCGATTTGCTCGCGCGCGAGCGCCAACGGGACCCCCCCATTCGTGCGCGTCCTATCGCTTCCACGTAAGTGCGCTTTAGATGTCGGGACATTTACGCAGAACACAAAGTGTGTACCGTGTGTGCGCTCGGAGTCTCCCCGAGCTATCGTAAAATTCTCAAGCTGGGGGGGGACGGTAATGAGCCGCCGCGTCGCGATAACCTGCGTTATTACGCGCGAGTCGACCAAAAAGGATTGGATGATGGGAAAATTGACGAGGATCGGCTCGCTATCCTCTGCGCACGACGAGACGCGCTGCATAATCGAAACTAGAATTTTCCGCTTAGCTTTGCTCAATGTGATACTTTATTGAAGACGGGGTGACGACGTTGACCATGAGACGTACTTACATGAAGTACGATGTAACAAAAATAAAAATTTAATATACATGCACATTAAAAACTTTGCGTAACTTATTTACACAGGTGCCTATTTACACAGATGCCTATTCGCTACATTCAAACTTGCAAAAAATGATAATATAAATAATATTTGGATTGTTTATGTAATTTTGTATTGTCATTTTGTAAGAAATGTCTAGATTTATATATTTGTAATTTTTATATTCTTTTAGATTTTTGTTTTAAATATTTGTAATTGTTACAAAATTTATGCAAGTACGAAAATGTCGGTTGTAAAGATCGCGCTCCGAGTCGATTTTTGATTGATCGTGACGTCACGATAGCGCAATGCAACTTCTCGTTTCCTTACCATCATGTTAGCAATCATGTTTGCTCTATAGCATTTGAAACACTTTCTGACTGGCCACTGGGAAACATTGCGCCTTCTCTTTTTACGTTATGACACCAGCAATAACGCGTAGGCGGGAGATCAAAATGATTTTGTCTCTCGTTACGAAATATCAGAAGTTTTCAACGTTTCCTTTTTTTCTCGCTAGAAAATATTATACCATTTAATAGTCATCATGTGTGTGTGTGTGTGTGACATCGCGTGTAGGAGGCGCGTTGCATGAAATCGTGTCACGTTAAATTGGATTTTACCTCACTGGGTCATTTCCCGATGTTCGTTATCTTCGTTAGATCTCTCGGTTTTCTAAACTATACATCGCGAGTTTGTCGTGCGATCGTTGCGCATTGTTGTTCGAAAGCCCGAGAAGACAGATTACCCGAACGCGACAAATTTTTCGTATTTATTCTTTTTTTTTTTTTTACGATCTATTTGCACAAAAAAAAAGACCCGCGTTTTCTTTGCGCAACGCGATGACAGAGATGTAACTCAGAAGCCGTTAAACTTTTTTCTTATTTACACACGCATGTATTGTCTGTTTCAGGACGAGCTTCCAGTTCTATGCTGGCGAACTTATTCGGTAAGTTGTCAAGTTCACGAGAGAATTACGTGGGACGTGGGATTTTATTGTTGTTACAGGGGTTACAGGAGTCTATCGGTGCTTTTTTTTTTCTACCTTGACTATATCCTCCTTGATGCGAGTCAGCAATTCGTATTCGCGCGAACATCGCGCGCACATGTCAACCAATATTGCAGATCTGTTGTGTTCTCTTTACATTCTTCGATCTTGTATTTCGCGACCGCGAGATTAATGCGCAAATATACGCATTCATCTCTCGGGGATGGGATCTTGATATTAAATTACAAAAGAGAGCAACGCGCAATGTTACAAACTTGTGCAACGTGCTCGGTGTTAAAAGTCGATATACTCGTGTGTGTGCGTGTGTGTGTGTGTGTGCTGCGAAAACGCTAGTCGCGTGTTTATCAACCGAGTTTCGCGCTCGCTAAAGGGTTCTTGATTTTTCCGTCAAACTTTTTCTCCCCCACATCACAGAGAGAAGTGGGTAAAAGCCGGGCAATTCCCGGTGGTTGGCACGATGTAAACGCAGGCGTGTAACACACCCGAGGTGGTCGTTGGGACGCGCGCGCGATTACTTACTCCGCGCCGGCGAATTAACGACGAATCACCCGATGGGAAAACCGGTTGCCGGTCGAACGAACGAACGAACGAACGGCACGCAGCTTAACGACTTCTCTCCTCGGGCCTCCTCAACGGGCATTCCAACGGCACGAGTTCGCCCCGCGACGCGAATTAATGGAAACACGCCGCGGCATGCCGTACGCGCTGATAAAGCGGAACGTACGTCCTCCTCTCTTTTCTTACCTCTCTATCGCGCGACGTCGTCGTTGCGCGTTCTGTGTGTCGCGTTTCGTTATTAAGCAATTCCCGGCGCGAGAATCCTTCTCTCTCCCGTTGCAAAAGAGCGTCAAGGAAGACAACAGAAACCGCGCGAGTCGCCGCGGAGAGAAAATTTGATAAACTCGTGCATCGTCCAAGTTGCGCTTCGAATTTGATAAAAACGTTGCCTGCGATGTTAACGATCTTATTTACATCGGATTTAACTCTGAATTGAAAAAAATAAATGTCCGACATAAAAATCATTAAATGCAAAAAAAACGCGTTGGTTCGAATTAGTTCTGAAATCGATTCTGGACCAATTAAAAAGAAAAAAAACACATGAAAGAAAACCAGAAACATTAATTCCGCTCTTATCGCGCTATCGCGAATTTATGCATATTGAATATGTTCGTGTTTTATGAAGAAAAATATCTTAATTAATGTAATAACGTTGCTTGTAGTATTAATCTCTCTGATTCGTATCTTATCGACACGAAGTTTCCGGTTGAGTTAACTGTTATGGGTTCGCGTTGAAAGGAAACACATGTTTCCACGTGTTATTTATACATTCTACGAGTCTCGATATGCATAATCCGGTTTTCTACACGGGGGGAAAAAAACAAACAAACAAAAATAAAATCGCCGATACGGCATTCGGAAATGAATTAATTCCGGTGGAATATAAACGTTCACGTGAATTAATAGAAGAGGAGCGCGGCTATTACGCGCATTCTCGTATACCCAAGAATGGAAACGGACTGGACGAACGTCTCCGTTTCTAGTACCTTGTCCTCTCGCGCGATGTGTTCCTTGCGCAATGCGCTTTGCCTGAAATTAAGCGATTCCGCATTCACGCATGAGCGCGCGATCGCGAGGTTGACCGCGTATTACACGAAGACGCAAGAGGCGGAGGAGCTCCGCGCATAATCGATCGTGAGTGTCTTTTTGCCGCTAAATATTCCTTCTTCGAAGCAGACAACCTTTCAGCATACATAAATACTCGACGTGAGAGCCGCGCGGTTCGCTCATTAATGAAATAACTGACGCCTTTCCGTGTAATACATCGGTCCGTTATATCAATAACTTGAGATTAAAATGGCAGATTCTCCGACTGGAAATTTGCGCGAAACAAATGGCGTGCATGCTCGGATGTGTGACTTTTTTTTTTTTTTTTTTTTTCGAAGAGTAATTTATGTAATCGAGAATCCAAGACGTACTTAATGGCAGATATAAAACACAAGTGTAGAATCAATTGCGCAAGTGTTATGGCGCGTATAAATTTTCACACACGTTCGAACGACCACAGTCTAGTTTTCTCGATTGCGGCTTTGAATGTTTCTTCGGCTAAAAATTAAAGTTTCGCTTCCTCTGAGGTGTGACGAGGGTTAATTGGACTTAACTTATCGGGGGATCCTCTCCCCGTGGCCGAGTTGAGTTTCGCGATATTTCGCGAGAGGTGGGCCCGCGCTCACGTATGCGCTCGCGACAATACAGCAAATTAGGTTGCGCCGTGTCTTGCTCGAGCGACCGCAAGCGAGCATTCCAATGGCACGAGTTCGCCTTGCGAACGCGAATTAAATGGAAACAAGCCGTGGCATGCGCGCTGACAAACCGGAACGTTAGCCATTCCGGGGGTTCCCTCCTCGCCCTTCCGCGCGCGCACCTCCCCCGTAAGTTCCGGCGCGTTTCGATTAACCGATTTCGTGTCCACACAACTGGAAAAAAAGTGTAAAGATAGAAAGAAAAAGACGTGTCACGTTAACATTTGTAACACGACTCTGTCGTCACGAATATTTAAATACACTCGTATTCGCTTCTGGAATTCGCTTCTTCGTGTGACACCGTACGTACGCGCATTACAGGCACCACCGCTTTTGCGAGGCTTCGAAACGACGACTTTACATTCGATTTGAATGGCTTTAACGTCGACGTTATCACGTCGAGAGCTGGTGGTAATTTGTCGAATGAGAATTCGTCGCCTTTGAAAGTGTGCGATTAGACGAGTTTCGCCTCGGTCGTCGATTCATCAGCGTTCGATGTGCGAATCAGGCTTAAAAAAAAAAAAAAAATACGCGTTCTTGAG
The DNA here is from genome assembly GCA_014825455.1 of Pseudomyrmex pallidus. Classification (NCBI taxonomy): domain Eukaryota; kingdom Metazoa; phylum Arthropoda; class Insecta; order Hymenoptera; family Formicidae; genus Pseudomyrmex; species Pseudomyrmex pallidus. The sequence continues at coordinate 12,133 of QVNV01027381.1, forward strand.
TCGCGCGGTATTTGCAAAGAGTTTTACCTTATCGCCTCTGACGTGCGGTGTCCCGATGGCGCGAGTTTGTCCGACGACGGAAGAAACATGACGTCACGCACCGTATGCACCGATAAACCGGAACATCCGTTCAACGCACCGTTCTATTAACTTCATGCCTCAGCACATTTCTACATCAAATGATCTGATAATCCAAACACACTCGAACGGGTCGATGTTAAAAAGTAAAAATACTGAAATGCGTCTGACTACCGTGAAATTTTCTTCTTTACAATCTATAATTTTAAATAAACAAATTAAGCTAATTTTAAATAAACACCACTGAAAAAAGAGTTTTGTTGAGATAACCAAAATTTGATAAATCAAACCAAATAAAGTGTTTTGGAAACCAAATTTTGGTTGAGATTATGTGACGTTAAGCTCGGTGTCAGTTTCTTTCAGGACTGACGGTCCCTAAACTAGCCGTTTAGGCGACGTTAGCAAAGATGCTCGGATTTTGTGCTTTAATAACATGGTAGAATTGGAGGGAATGCGCGCAGAGCCACTTACCGTATACTTACCGTTGTGTGCGCATTCCTTCCAATGCTACCGCATCCCTTCCAAGTGCTACCGCATGCTACACTGAAAAATAGAGTTTTGTTGAGACAAGCAAAATTTGGTAAATCAAACCAAATAAAGTGTTTTGGAAACCAAATTTTGGTTAAGGAGGTTTGGGACTGTTAATCAGGGAGGAAAGGGGAATCAGATAATATCTACCTTATCGACATTTTTAACATTTACATTTGGCAA
>QVNV01027384.1:0-10272 GCA_014825455.1 Pseudomyrmex pallidus
TGCTGACAATAACAGAAAGTGGTCATGTGTTTATCTGGTTTATCCGATATATTGAAGACGACCCAAAGCCGACGTTGGACTTACTTAAATCTAGGTCGTTGTTTGACTTGGCTATAAATGCGCTGTTTGTGAAACACACTATCGCCGTTTCGGTCCCATATCTGGAAAAAAGATGCACACCACACATTATGTTGGAAAAAACATTACAATAAAAAAATACACACATACAGTACTTCGTCTTGTTAAAAACTAATTACTTTGTTATTTGTATATCATGTATTACACGATATATTTATCTTCGTATCCAAATGCCATATCCAAAATTATTTCGTTTTCAACTTTAAATGTTTTTAAGCTGTCATCTAGATCATTGGTACTACCAAAGAAACCAGACCAGCAAGATTGTTTCTGTTGTGGACTACCAATTGGCGTAAAACCGTCAGAGTCACTCATTTCATCAATTGTCAAAAGAAACAGCTTTATTTCACCCATGTTGCTCAACGCCAAGAAGCAGTCACCATCCGCAGATACGAGGATTTTTTTAATAGAACAATTCTCATTGAAGCCATTGAAAACTTTCTCTCGTTTGGTTTCACAATTCCACAAAATTATTCTTCCTACTGTAGTTCCAGTTAACAGTACATCAGGATTATTGGTGAACGCTGACGTGCAAATATTCAATATTTCTTCGGTTACGGGCATGTTAAAGTGCTCTAGATTTTTATTATGAGATAAATACAAATGTTTCTGTCTCTTTAAAGCAAGCGTTTTTGCAGTATTCGCAACGTAACCTGGATATGGATGATTCATCGCGATTTGAATTATATCCAAGCACTTTTTACGTCTATGCTCCACTATGATACTTGCTTGCTCTCGTAAAAACTTCTCAATATCTACTACATTTGCTTCACATTCATTTCTGTTACAAGTGATATACTTTCTGTACTTTTTCAGATCCAACAATAAATCATTTAAGCCTGAATGCATTATTTTAGCTTGTATAAAGTCAAGGTCGAAATAAATCCAAAATTTGTCATATAGCTTTGCTTGCTCCAGATGATATCCGATATATGCGAAAATGTAATTATCATCTGGCAATTTTGAAAAATCGTTCTTGCAGTGACTGCAATATTTTTCAATAACATCTTTATGCATTTTCATCAAATTGTCTTGCGTTAATATTTTTCTTAAATGATAGAGCAATAAATCATGTACACCGTAAATGTATGTTTTTAAATTGCTATTCCATTTTCTAACTACAAGTGATTTGTGGCACAATTCTAGCATCAGTTCTTCAGTTTTATACTTCTCTTCGTCCCACAGAATTTCCAAGGTCTAAACAAGACACTTGTTAACGTAAGTCTTCAATACTTACTTTTGGAGTTATATTAACATCCTCACTAAACACAGCTAAACTCTTGTAATAAGTTTTTAAATCTGGTCTCAATTGTTCTATACACAGATCAAACACTGTACTTTGTTTTTCCAAAAATTCTTTCATGACTCTGTAATGAAATAGCACAGTAACTTTTACTGACACATCACTTAAAAATTACATATACATACATGTTTGTATCGTCTTTTTTCCTCAAGGATTCCAGATAATATTTCCATCTACTAGAGTGTTGTCTCATATCACACTTGAATTCTTCAAACTGAGAAGCAAACATGTCTATGAGCAGTGGCATACCTTTACACTCCTCATGTATTTTCTTTGCTTCTTTTGGCAGTTCATGTATCTCTACGTTTAACGCTTGAGCAAATAAACCTAACGTTTCGCTCTCAGTAAACCCATCATTTAACTGAAAATATGTACATATTTTATTACAAGAGAGATAAAAATATATATATATATATATTTATACAGTATATAATTATAATTATACAATTACAAATGTGAAAAAAGTATTCTAAGTTGTATCTCTAACCTCTATTATCGTACTATTACTTCTTTTTTCTTGTAAAACCTTGATATCAGCAGTAAGAACTAGCGTCTTACATTCGAAGTCAAAAGTTGTTATAATTTTTTTATCGATAACATCATCTAAAATTAGCAAAGCATTACGATTGTCCTTTTTATTGAAATGATATTTGAAAAATGCGATCAAAGAATCTTTCTCCAAAGGAGTCAGTGATTCCGGTACAATTTCTACATTTCTCACGTTACGATACAGTGTATTTAATTGAATCACTATCTCCTCATCGATGTGCCGATCGCACGCAAACTGAATCCAATAGACTTTGTTCTGAAAAAATCAGAAAGAAAATTATTAGTTGCGTAAAATTATTTTTAGTTTGTTTTATCAGTAAATATTTTTATCGTATTATTAAAAAAACTATCATACAGAAAATAAGGTGTTTACTAATTTTGTATCCTTGAGAGTATTGGCTACCAAACATGATTTTCCAAATCCCTTCATAGCATGAAGCACAACATATTCGGAAGGACTCAATTTCTGCAAAGCTTCCTTCAACTGATTAGTCTACAAAACAACATCATTTAATTACAGTTTTTATTTTATACATTTCAACTGTATATATAATACAGTGCATTTATATATGTAAAGTGATAAAATATATTTATAAACTCTATGTAAACTTACAGTATTTCCATTCGTATGCATAAAGAAGAATAAAACTAGATATACATTCAGAGAGTAACTATTATAACGTAGTTATTTCTTTTCGATATATATTTACATCTGATATATATAATATTAAAAGTGAAAAACTTCATTTATCATGATAATAATATGTGCATCTATACACAGATGAAAGTATTTGTAGTATATACATCGTGACTTGATTATTTTATCTTATCACCGCAGATACGATCAGAATGATTCACGCATTATATTATCTCAATATTGTATCGAGAATATTATATAGAAAAGAGATAAGTATACCTTCTCTTTTCTCGTAACTGTTAAAGATGAAAGAGGAGGACCTCCATAAAAATCTACTTCTTCATTTACTTCTATTTCGTGATCAATTTCGTTGATTGATGATACTTTCGATCGTGAATCGCAATAAGTTTTCAACTGATTTATTTCATCGCTAAGCCATGGATAGTGATGCTCCAAAGCGTGATGAAAAACATTGAAAGCAATGGGGCCACGACTTGAAAATGTTAACACAAATGATTATGTTGAATTGTATAGCACTTATTGTAAATTATTGCATTGCTAAATACATGACAAATTGTGAAAACAAGTTATTCTTTTAATACATATATCATGTATATATGTATATGTTAAAATAATATTATAGATTAGTATATGCAATAACATAAAAAAATGTAGTATATGTAAAATTAAATATAAATATGCAAACATAAAGAACATACTTTTTCACTAATTTTATCAAAAGTTTAGCTCTATCTGGTTTAGTGGAACCAGTATATATATATTTTATGTCATTTTCATCTAATATTGATTGTTTTTTGAGCTGCTGTACTATATTGTTGTCTATATCTACATCCTCGATTATTTGTTTTTTTACATGACTCAAAATAATTTCTTCACATGACAACTCCATCTTCACGATCAAATTTACTAGTCTAAATTATGGCACTATAGCTTGTATCACATGTATCTTTGCAGTTGCAATGTTTATCTAAAATAAAAACAGGAAACAATTATTTAATTTCAAAGATGCTAATAATTAAATAATATACACTTATTAGTTAAACACAAAATTTGCTGAAATGTTACCTTGTTCTTCGATGTTCATAACAAAAAAGAAATATTGTGTTATACTTCTTTTTATATATCTTGAAAATATCCCTCTTGCAAGTATTCTGTAATGTTATAAAATTAAAAACTTTTCATTAAATTTTACTGAATCTTAATGATATAACTAAAAAAGAGTTAAAAGTAATTAGTACTTAATTAACATATATATAACATTTCTATTTACATTTAAATACAATTCTTTATTTAAAAAGCTTATCGAGAGATGTGTAAAACAGAATAAGATATTTGACTTTTTTTTAGAGAGGTTTTTTTACTTACATATATCCTTTCACTATCTTTATAATTATGCTTTAATTCAATTATGTTTCAATTTATCAAGAACATAAACATAAGTCATCAAAATACAGATATTTAAAATAGAAATTTAGAGGATCTCAATAAACATATCGTAGATAACGGGATTTCGACTAAAATATCCGATTGAGTCATTTCAACTCCTTTAATTCTTCTTGAAATGATGCGCTACTCTTGTTTCTTGCTGTTTACAAAAAACAATTTCTCATAATTCTCTCTTGTGAAAAGTACTTCTTACTTAAAAAATTACACAAAATTATTATCTTAATCGCAAGAAACAGAAATAGCGGCAATAAGAAATCTAAAGAATCAATATAATTTGATCCAACGTGTTATCTTTATAGATAGTATCTATTTTAGTGCAAGTATTGTTCGACGCAATTAAAGTTATTCATCCTCAAACAACAATACTTTCCTCGAAGTAACTAAAGAGTGTGCATCAGACAAAAACGATTTTATCTTGTTTCACACACTTATAACATATATTTTGTTGTGAATTTCTATTATAAAAAATATTTTTTCCAGATTCTGTGCAGAAAACATGTACCTACATACATATTCTTACTGTTTACTTCTTTTTTACTACATATTTAGTTTATTTAAACAAAATACTGAAAAAAAAAATATATTTATGCTAGAAAATATTATAGAGAATCTTACAATGTCGGCATTTTGATATATAGTTGATTATTATTGTGTCAGGAAGGACGAATATTTTATTATTCTTTTCTTGATTCGCAGACATATTCGTCTATTGTTTTATCTTACTTTTTTCTTTGAAGATTAGATATGTCACTAACCTGTTCAACAGTGTAAACTTCTGCTTTCAAACTGAGCGAGTTCTGATACTCAAGTAGATCTGACGAAGTTCACAAGATCACCTTTGTTCCTAAATCGTACGAAAGAATAAACGTGCCTGTAAAACACTTCACAGAAGACTGCAACACACCGCAACAAGGCGCGCAATGCTACAACAAGACTGACTAGTTTCAGAGTTTCAGACCTGCGCCGCGGAGTGCGGTGTGGAGTGCGGGGTGCGGGTGAGCGCGGGTAAAGTGCAATGACGCGACGTTGTCAGCGTTCCGCTATATTGCCAGAAGTATAAAACGCGCTCGACCATTGGCTCGTGCAATGCACGTGATCATTGGTTTCTCATCGTCAATGTTGATCGACGTTTTCTAGAAGGAAAAACGGCGGCAAACTGCAAAAGATGCACGCACACAACCACAAGGAATAGTTTGTTTTTGACAGCTTACGCGAGTTGGACGATTTGAATAACAAACATCTTGTCTATCGAATTTGTGAAACTCTAGTCGTACTACTGCGACGAGCAACAAATTGCAACTGCAAGGCCTGCAAGGATAATACAACTAGATGAGTCGCACTGGCCGGTGCTGCGCTCTACAGCTACATTCAGTGAACTAATCGTACTATTGTGTGTGACAGCCTCTACACACAGAAAAATGACAAGTATAATAAACTCATCACTTGTATCAAGTATATAATATATAAGTTTATAATAAGTTTATATACTTAAAACAAATAATATTTACTTGATACAAATGATTAGTATTAATATTTATTTGTCAGTTTTCTATATGTACAGCTCGATTCACTTTTGCAAATAAAGAACAATAGAGAGTTGGAGAGACAGATAGATAAATAGATAGATAATGTAGTTTATTTCATCTATTAGATCGATCAACAGTTTCTCTAAATTTAACAACAATAATTATTATTTATTTGATATTTTCCAAATATTTCTTTGTTCAACAAATTATGTGTATGTGTGTGTACGTGTGTAAGAAGAATGAAAACGTCCTCCGGTATGGTCTAGTGGTTAGGATACCTGGCTCTCACCCAGGAGGCTCGGGTTCGATTCCCGGTACCGGAATTCTTTTTTGTTTTCTATTATATACACATTTTATAGTTATATATATGTACATATTTTTATTTAAATATCTATATATAACATTTTTCCTCTCAAACACATAAAAAATAAATAAAAAAAGTATTATAGAACTTAGCAAAAATAATCCCTGCGATGGCCGGGAATCGAACCCGGATCAACTGCTTGGAAGGCAACTATGCTAACCATTACACCACCATCGCAGATACATAGTTGTAGTTTCGATCCAAATATAAGTCATATTTCAAAATGGTGGGCATTTAAATATAAGTAGAATACGTATACCAAAATAATTAGACTAATAATAGTAAATGTTGCTTTTTGTATTTCTATATTTTTATCTCAGCTTTCTCTCTCTTCGTCTCTAATTTCTATATATTTCCTTGATTATAAACCACACACATTTACATAGGAAAAAAATTAATTATCCTATTTTATTAGAGAAATATTTGTGCCGCTACAAATATTTGTTATCATTATATAGAGATTGAATTTTTAAATAAAAACATACTTTTCAAAGAGAAACCTGCACGTTCGAGAATTAAACTCGGATTAATTGCTTACAAGGTAATTGAATTAATTATATTACACTAATATTAACAAAAAATTCAATAGGTTTAACGGATTTTTCTTTCCGGCCATATAATAACTAATCTTGCTATTCCAACAACAATTTTTATCTGTGTGCAGCTATTTATTTATTTTATATAACTAAGCATTGACTTATCTTCGAATATTTCTACACGCAATTATTTTCAAAAATCGAGCTGTCAGTCAAACAACATACTTAATAATTAATAACTCGTCATCGCAAATCGCTGCCAATCATGCGACACTCAGTCTATGGTGTTTTCATTGGCATTCGGCAGTTTGCGCGTAGAAATGCGTATCCGCAAACGAATTTTTCATGTGCAATATAACTGCTAAATACCAACGGATAATGAACGCATGCGGCGCATTGTTTTCCGCTCGCCAATTAAGCAGCATTACCGGCCCGAAATGATGTGCTCGCCAATTAAACAGTATTATCTGACTCAGATGCGAATTCTTAAAGCTGTCGACTAAACTGCACTTTTATCTGGAATAATTAAACAACTTTAGATGCAACCTCAATAATCTCGAGTGCATATTGTGCAGGCTTTATATCTCCCTCAGACCGAAAAGCAAAGTGAGATTAAAACTTGCCTTTACGGTGCTGTACAATGTGAGCTATTCGAAGTGTCAGATAAATCTGACGATAAAGTCTTGTTTCAAAAAATATTAAAAGAGAAAAACACCCGCTTTAGCATTAATGCGTAATTTTGCAGCATGTAACGGTATATTGAAAAACGTTATAAAACATAAAATAAAAAAACAACTTATTGTATGAACTGTACAGAACGCTATTTGTCTATAAATAAGAATCTCTGCATTTTATTTGTAAAACTTTGAATATAAACCAAATTTTGCATGTATTATTTTACAAATATGATAGCGAGCGCAACGGCTTTAACAGATTAGATTAATTTAAGATAGAATAGATAATTCACAACTTCAGCGAAACTATTTTCGCTTGTTTACTCTGATATATATACTGTGTGCGATCTCTGATATATGACGGACGATATCAGAATACTAGAACGAAATGCTTGATTAGTCACAGTCAGCTATTCGCGCCGACAAACGGAGATGTGCATTCGGTATTCTCTCTCAATGCGAGACACAATGCAAATTTGATTACGTTAGAAACAGCATTTGGCGCTCAACTCACATTAGCCGCGCTCTGATTATACTAACCCGATTAATTCGTCACGAATTTAATATTGTGAATAACTTTGTGCGAAAGATCTATGTTCTATGAAAATACGTGCGATGTGTTTCGCGTATTTTTGTAATTTTTTTATTTATAATAAAACATCCGTTAATTTAAAGTTTTCGAACAAATCTGGATAAAATATTGTAACTGTATATTTTCGAAGTATCAATTTATTTTCAGTTTTTATATCAACAGCATTTACATCTACACTTTCTTCTGTAACATAATGTATTTGTATAATAATATCGATCGAACCGCGAAACAGAAAAAGAAAATTGATCTAGATGAGAAACAGTGATAAAGCATGGGGCACAAAAATATAAAAAATTATATTGCGCTCAATGACGTTAGGCCAATCAGAAATTTGCTCTCATGAGAACAGACGCGAACCAATCGAGAATAAGGACAAGACATCATTCGGTGCTACTTCATGTGGGAGGATATTTACGGAGGACGCCCTCTTCTTTGCATTGACAGTCTACGGTCGCGCAAGTTTTCGCTAATTTTCTACGCGAGCTCCTCTTACTGTTAACATCTTACATAATATTTACACTGAGAACGAAGGATTGCAAAGCAAAACATTGAAATCGGAGTTTTGTTATCGTCGAACATATCGAGGTGTGTAACATATCAAAACAGAGTTTTTATTTGTCGAGTTTCGTGTGAAGCCACTTAGTTCGCGCCATTTTTCCGCAACGATCGGCTGAAATTCGTGCACTCAGAGATCACTCGCAAGAATCGATACAAGTCCGCGATTACGAATGTACGAAACATCGAAAATTCGAGACTAAGGATCACTTTCAACCGATTAACATTAATTAATCGGCCGATTCTGTCGGATATAACTTAATCGCATTAGTCAATCAGCCGAATTGATCAATCGTAGTTGGTGCTTAGACCGATTAACTAGACCGATTAACTTAATCAAAGACAGTTGAATCGACCCTGTAATCCCGTGAGTGTTATTTATCTCGCATAAATCCGTGCGTAATCATGTAACAAGTTTTTGAAGTGATTCTCGAAAATCCGAATCAAAACAGTGCGACGGAAAAAGTTCGCGCCTTTTCCGAGATTTCAAGCTCAAACTTGGCCTAAGAATTCGGCCGGAGCTCTAGCGACGACGTTAGGCGACGCGGCCCGAGTTTTAACGAACTAAACGACTTCTACCACAGTTTTTCTAATAGTGCACAGAGTAAAACAACGCGAGTTTGTTTCTTGATTTTAGTGAAAGTTTTGTTAAGTTAAACGTTGAATATTTCGATCGCCCGACGTGTGTTGAGTTTCAATCGCGAATTGGTGAAGTGATCGTTATGTTATTAATTTGAAGAGCGGGTCGAACGAAGTGCAAAACGAACGTGTTTCTTACCGTGTATAAACAGTAAGTTTTCGCTCGTTTTGCAGCCATTGTCGGAAGTGATTCGAAAAGTGTTTATGAAAAGTGTGTCTTTGTGAAATGTGCGTTTGTGAAGTGCAAATATTGGAATATTGTAGATTCGCGGAGCGTCTTAGTGTCGACGAAATCTTCAAAGACGGGGGAGCATCGGGGATTCATCGAGACGATCTGCAAGGTGTTGCGGTTTTTTTCGGTTAGCAACACGGTGAGCCATCATATATAATATCATTTTAAAGATTAAATATCTATGTCTTTCTACAACGAAATCAAAGTTATTTACACTGAATAGAATAACACATTATCTCACAATATTTTTCACGCTACACAATAATTTGAAAGAACAAAAACTAAATGTAGATAAACATAAAGAAGCGATAATAACGTTTTGATTACGCTCACTCTGGACGATTAATCATACGATTTATCTCGGAAAGATATCGAAACGCGTCGCGAGAAGAGAGAGACGGACACACACACACAAAAAGAAAGACGAGGGAAAGTTCGCGATATACCGCCATTTCGAGTCGAGAGCATTAGTGGATATCGCGATATTGTGTCATCGTTAAATAATGAACTAATGACAGGGAATGAGTCCATTTCCTGAGAGTGACTTCGTGTGATAACACGCGCGCGCGAACTTGAACCGAATTACGTTGATAAAAATTGATAAAAAAGGAGCGTTAAGATACGTGTGTGTACGCGCGCGGCGCTCTACTCGGCACGCCTTATCCTTTAATTATAAAAAAAAATCTCATTAGAAAAATGCACGGGTTGCGCGAATTACGACCGGCCGCGATCACCTACGATGCGCATTATCTGCGGATTTGCATATCGCGTGTACATGCTCGTACGTAACAGGGGACGTATGAGCACAGGCGCCGCCGCCGCCGCCGGCGCACATTGAGTGTGTTTGTGCAACGAATTACAGAGTACGACGATTTCTTCTGCACTTCCACTCTAATTGCTGCGGACGCCAAAAAATTACGCTTTCCACGTGCGTATTTCAAAATTGCCGACGGCGCCGAAAGTCCGTCCGTGATTTCACGGCGTGTGTCGGTACAGTGAGATAATGTGTTCATTTTTTTAATAGCGAGATGTACGTGATTCTTTTATAACACATATTCGG
>QVNV01027406.1:0-77755 GCA_014825455.1 Pseudomyrmex pallidus
GTTTGTTATAAGCTTTTTTGTTTTGAAAATCTACAAGTTTTACTTGACTCGACTCTATACGTAGCACGTATTGATTAAATAACTACAAAATTCAACTAGAAAAATATTGAAAAGCATTAGCGTATGACAGTCTGACGTTTTATTTTTTTTTTTCATATCTAAATTTTAATTGAACGTATCAGTGACAAGTAACCTTCACATACGTTCGCTCGAACTAGACGCATTTTAATATTTAAACTGATGTAATTTAACATTTCAGATCTGCTTCGCGATACTTTGTCCGCGTTATCTATATTTTATGAGGTCTTTCAGTCCGCGTACATATCTCTAACCTTGATATGATCAGAACGATTCGAATGTCATGTAAATTTATAAAGACGTATGATTATTTTAAAGAGTAGATACTATGAGTATTTTAAAGTACATTTTACTATTTTTCTTTGCAACACCGGACAAATCAGATATATCATACACACAAAAAAGTACAGTGCAAAAAAAGAAATTTTTAATCAAAAAATAAACCATTTATTGTTTTTTAATCAAAGAACTTGACGTAATCAGAGCAAATAGGATGCTCAGCGGCGAGTTAGTAGTAAATAAGTATTTCCGTCCGACATCGCGCTCTTATAACTCAATAGCACATTCCGTGTTGCAGCCGAAAAAGCCGCGTTTGGGGTTATAAATTACGCCAGGAAACTTCGACGCGCGGGAAGAATATTGGCGGTGCACGCAAAACTAAACAAACCTTTCACGAGGATTTCTAATGACACGTAACGAACGCGGCTGACACGAACTATGCTCCAACTTGAAAACGCAAGGGGCTGATCTCTCGTGTAAATACTGAAGAAACAGGGAGAGAAATGCAAGGAAATAGGGAAGGGGATGCGATATTGCACGGAGGGATGGTCGGAGTACGAAAATTAATTATGCCGAAGCGTGTCTTTAACTGATGCTCGATGGCGAACGATGGCTCGTAATATATGGAAGTTTGACATTTTTTTAATTACACTTTTCTCTCCGTGAAAGAGACTAATCCGTCTTTGAAAAAAGAATTCCATTGTTTGCACACACACACACACACATACACTCTGAGAGACATTTATATTAAAAATAAAAAAAAAAATTCAAAAGTCCGAGATTTCCGCAATTTTTCCGATTCTAGAACAAAGAAAGATACTTTTGGACATCAATTCTCAATAATTAATTTCAGGTCTTTAATTACAATTGTTTGCTCCGCTGCCGTTGATAAAGGCGTTAGACGCGAGAACCGCAATTATAGACAAAGATAAATGTCCATTACCCGTACTTTACGAAAGAATGTCGAACTGTCCGATTGTTTGACCAACGTCAAAGCAATTTGCCTATTTACCGTCACTTGGTCGTCGATCGATCGCGCGCCGCGCGCGCACATACACCAATGGAAGACCGCCTGTCAAATATTCGTTTCAATCGGTGAATTTTCTCGCCGTTTTCCCTCCACTGATTATCCCCCCCAAAACATCGACGTGGTGTCGCGCGATCTCGGCAAATTATCAGGTTATCGCCCCGTCCCATCATGGACGATACCAGGTTGCTGCACAAGTACTATCGAGCGTCCGGATACGGTTTGAACTCGCTGGTCAGAAATGCGAATCGATCGGGTTACCTCATCCGTCCGTTCGTCGTGGAGCCTCAATTTTTCACGAACTCTCTCTCTCTTCTTGCGAACCGTTACAGATGTACAAATTCCTGATCGCCGATTACCATCTCAGACATTTCTTCAATTTGAACGCTTACTGCGGTGCGGTGACATTCGCCACGTTCATCTTCGCTGTGGTTATGGCCGTCTGTTCGATAATGGTGAGTTCGGAGTGAGCGGAAAGTAATATTTCCTTCTCGATCTCTCTCCGAGAGAAGAGCAAGGAAAGCTTCCTCCATTTCTTTTCGTTTTTATTTCCACCCTCTCCAATATCATTTGAATCGCGATATAATTAACAGCGCATAAATTGCGATAATTAACCAAAAGAGTCGTTTGCGAATCTTATGTGTGTAATTGATTTCATTCATAACACGCGGAGCATGGAAAGCCGAGTAAGTACAATACGTCGTCCCGATGGAGAAAATGTAAGTGAGCTTGTTATTCCGGCAATTAATTTGCATATGATACCGTACCGACTCGCGGTACAATAATTAAAACGTCATTGACAATACGCGAGCACACGTTTCTATAATTGATTGTTTGTTTTAAATCCACCGTAATAATATTATTTCGACGTTGTAATTAATCAAGGGACGATAAAACGAAGAGTCGCGGAATTAACGATACATGTCCCTCGTCAACGACGTGGTTTCGGACATTTAAATACGTAATACTCAACGCGCGTTTTATATATGTGGGTGTGTGTAAGTGTGTGTATACGTGTGCGTACTTCCTGTACATCGTTATACGAAAGAAAACGAGTCACGTATCGTCCCGAAAATCTTGCCGGTGCCAAACTCTCTTGCCGGCTTAAAGAAAATGTAAACAACTTTGCGAAGCAATCGCCTGAATACCGATGTGATTCTTTCGCGCGAGCCATTGTAACAAATATAATCCCTGCGGACTCGTAAAAAATATCGCGTCTGCTCTTCCTTCTCTTCCTCCTTCTCCTTCTTCTTTTCCCATCCTTCTTCTCCCATCCTTCGACGATTTTGACGAAGAGGAAATTTTAACTATTTTTCCCGCGCAAATGCGAAACGCCACGCGCTTTTAATTCTTATCGAGGTTTCGAGAGAAGTTGCAATCTCGGACTTCAAACAAATTTGCAAGAGAAGAAAGTTTTTATTGATTCAATCTGTTTTTTTTTTTAGCCGCGAGATTTATTTCCTGATAAAACAGATTATACAGCGCGCGTGCGAGAAAGAGAGAGACGTTGCTTCGCAAAGTTCAAACTATTCGCAATAAGAGCGGCGCAAACACACACAGGACAAAAATATACAAAAATGTGGAGAAGGCAACAAAGAGCCAAATGCGCGATTCAAATGAGATTGATTTAATACGCTATTGATTTGCCCCGAATAACCGAAGACTTTTTTTTATTCCGGCGTTCAGAGTTTAAACACGGTGACGTCCAACGACACACTTTTTCGCGAATTGTTCCGGAGAGCGGAGAAGGTAAGTTGACAATCACACAGCCGGATGAAGTTTGGCTGGAGCTCGTGTGATATTGAAACCGCTTGAATGAGAGAGAGAGAGAGAGAGAGGGCGCACACACTCCCACGCTGACTATCAATAATTTATAGAAGTTACCGCGGATGGAGAGCGTCGTTAGCATCGTGCCGCCGTACAAGTGCATTCACAAGCATGTAAGTTTAAATTGACTACCGATCCGTCAAAGATATGATTGATAATTCATTGCGTCTTGATAAAACTGTCGAATCCTGTGCAGCTGCAGCGGATGACCGTGTTCCAAACGAAGACGAAGAAAACGGTAACGTATCGATAAATCAATTTCCTGCTCGCGGTTATTAGCGCGCGATCTTCTTAAAATATTTCTGATTTCCGGAGAACTTGTTATTATCTCGCTAGTTATGCAAAGAGCAACTCGAGCTGGAAATAATGAACAGCAAGATGTCGTGCATCGAGAAGCTATTGAAGCCGGAGGTAAATTATTTGCCGCGGCGGATCGTTACTCGTGAAATGTGAAAAAGCCGCCGCGCCGCGGCGATATCGCAACTTGAACGCGCGCGCGTATATCCTTTGTGCCCGTCGCGCTTTAATTCAATATACGCACCGTGGATAAAAATCATCGAGCCGTGGCCCTACTCGCGTGTACAGAACTCTATTCAGAATTTACGCGCGATCATCGACCCTAAATAATTTAATACCTCCCCAGGCCGTCCGCGCGCCGCCGCTATGGAACTACGCCGTGAAACTATACGAGCGCACTCGTAACAAAAAGGTCACGAATATAAACCGTGCGCGCCGATCGCGAAAATTCGCTCTTAATTAAAATTTCATCACCGTTGAAGAATGAGAGATTTAATAAAACGCATTAGCGCAATTTTCCGCGTATATACGCGCCGGATATTGTTGCAGCGGAAAGGGAATCCTATATATACCTTTTTCTCTTTTTTTCCCCCCCATCTCTCTCTTTTCTTTCCTTTTCCTTTCTCTCTCTCTTTCTCTCTCGATCTATCACTCTCTATTTTTTTCTCGCGATGTGCACGAGACGACCTATAACCTCCGTGAATTACCAAAGGTCATATAAGCTCATTATTGCCCTTGACGACTTTCGGTCGTTGCGTCGGACAATTGGATCAGTCTCTCCGGCATCGTAATAAATACCGATCGACCGCGTTCGATGGCAAGACGTAAAATTAGATTCATGCACGACCCTTATTAGCTCAGACCTTTGAGCGGTTTATATCGCGCGAACGAGATATTTTTACTTTCTCTCATTAATCCATTTCCGGACTACGTGTATTTCGGGCGTGTTGTTATATTTAAGCGCGACACGTCGTAGGCGCTTCAATTTCTCGCAGAGAAGGCGCGAAGATGAAGTTAATATTAAATGTGTTCGCGTTAAGTTTCCGTTTGAAGTACGTCCTCGAGGAAAATTGTAGAGAGCGCACGCGCGCACGGCGCAAAACGAGACGAAAAACGATATCGCTGTAGAAATTACGGACTATAAACGTTTCCAAACTTCGCAGCGTAGTAAAGAATTATTGGACTATTTTAATCGAAAATGGATTCCATTCACACGGGCAGCGGATCGCCAAAAGTTCCTAAATTGTGATAATTTAGAAACTTTCCGCTTTTGCCCTCGTTTCTTTCAATCGATATGTATGTATATATACATGTGTGTGCGTGCGTGTGTGTCTGTGTGTGTGGGAGACGAATCTTTCCGTTGCGAGATATACGGGTCTTCAATTATGAATCAGCTCGTTTGGCAATAAATTCGTTCAGTATACACACACACACACAGTTATAATGACACATACGTACGTATATCTTAAATTAATTGAATATTGTAATGGCATGAAAATTTGTTAATGATAATTTACGTCTGATTATGTCGCTAACAATAATATATTAATTATGTCGGATGTTACGTTATGATTCTGCGCTGACAAACTATTTTCCAGGAACAATCCGAGTGGCGTCGCAGCAGATCGCCGAAAGTGTACCACCGTTTGATCAATGCGGAAACGTCCAAATAAGAACACGACAAACGGAAAAGAGCGGGGCGATATAACACACGTGGAAAAAAAAAAATAAAAATAAAAAGCAAGACTAAATTTGACGCGATTTTGTTTGTCTGGCAATGTCGAAGCTTGTGTGCGTTAATTGATCCATATAAATGTAATAATCGTTGTACGGCGGCGCGTCACGTTTTAAACGGCCGCATAAATCTCGCAAAATATAGCGAAGTAACAGATTTACATACATTCTCATTAATTGTAGCATTAAATAATGACTGTGATTTGATAAACGTCTCGGAATTAAATTGAATTTATTAAGTTCGCATTCGCGTGTGTTTTTGTTGCCGTGTGTGTTACGCGACGATATGCGAAAAGAGGTGTACACGCGCTTACATGAATTAATACACGAGGTGTAATGAATTGCAACCGCGTTCGATAAAATGTTAAAAATGTTTTCGCTGCGAACGAGTGAAACAGAAAGAGAAAGACAGAGATAGAAAAAAAAAGAAAAAGAAGAAACTGTCGTCGGCGAAACTACGAGGGTTTTGTCATCGACGTTAACGTTATTCCGTATCTTCGTTCAAACACGTGTAATTTTCGCACCGTCACACGCGAACCACACTCCGGTATAAATCGTGACCTATTAAATGAACTGTACGCTGCGTATAAGCGCCGGAGCGTTTTACGACAAAACTTTTCCGTCGAAATAGTCGCGTAGCGTGCGCGCGCGCGCTAAACTCTTGTGCGTGTCGAAATTCACCGAAAAAAAAGTGCGGTAACGTTTTTGCGGTTGACCACACGTGAACGACAAGTATACTCGCTCGGTGTGCAAAAAGCATAACGTCATTCACGCAGTTTCACCATGTTTCGGCCGTGGTGTACAACTATCCCGATAGTTCCATTTCTAGATTGCGAAAGAAATTAAAGTCGAACGTACAGGACGTGACGCGTTTTCAATATGTCGCACATATCGCGCACGATCGTGCAACGATATAAATATATTTTGTTCGATTGTGCAAAAAAAACCCTTAAGTTATGCAGAAAATGGAGAGAATTTCGTATCACTTGCGGCATGTCAGAATAATTGGCAACGTTAATCTTTTCTACATTTCCCGTTTTAAATTGAATCTAAAATATTAAACGTGATTGTACATCGAGACATTTTAGCATGCGATGACCTTAATTCGAATTAGAATAAATAGCAAAAAACGTCAAACGTCACATCTCATAGATCGTTCTAATGTGAACTTTGTTCTATGCAGTTTTAAATTATTTCGCGGAGAAAGAGAGAGGGAGAGAGAGACAGAGAGAGAGAGAGAGAACGTAAAATTAACCAAACAGCTATTGAGATCAAAAAGTTGCTCGAATGTATAGAGGAAATGGGATGTGCGTTGTGCGCAACAATAAGCGCCATTGTGAGCACAACACACCATTGTCTTGAGACAAGGACCGTTAAAGTTTAACGCTATTATCCAACTCGGAAATAAGAAACGACAATTTAGCATGATTGCAATCTCCACTGAAACTATATACCACCGTCCGTTGTCTCAAGACGATGTTAACAATCACGCGTGTCACGTGCTAGTGTCACACACATGATTGTTAACATCGTATTGTTGTGCGACGTATCTCATTTGTCAGATACAGCATCAGACATAATAAATCTGTGCTCTGGCCAAAAACCTACGGAGAAAGAAGTAACAAAAAATACATATATTCACAGAAAAATGGAATATTCTAGTCGCTCATCGGCATTCTACATTTTTATTCGTTTAAAAATTATTAAATTATAATTTAAAAAATATATATTCCAATGTATTAAAATTTAAATCTCTAATGGTTTGGAAAAATATAATACTATTACACACAGAGAGAACGAGAGAGAGAGAGAAAAATAATTTTGAGGACAAAAAACCGAGGAAAATTACTATGTACTAAAGACGTCCATGACTTTCAAATCGGACGGCTCGGTTTCCATTAAATATTTCGTTTACATACCCTCATTTCTATTCCCGATTCCCCCAAGATTCGACTTACCGCCAACCGATCCGCTTCCCTCTTCTTTTCTCGCCGCGGCGCTTACGGATGTCGCCAGTGGTGCCGATCCGGACTGTCGCGGCGAGGTCTGGCTCGCAAACGTCTATTTTCACTGGTGTGGTGCTGCGCGCATCCCTTCCATTCCCCGCGCTCGAACACACACAGCGGGGAGGATAAACTGGCTCAGAAATTGAACCAGCGTCGCGAATACGTGGCGTATACGGGGAACTAGGGTCTTTGCTCCCGTTTAATATTTTAGCTAGTCCATTGGCTGCTGCCGCTCGGAGGCATCGACATGCGCCCTGGTGGCTTTCGGCCCCGCTTTTCCACCGCTCCGCTCGGCTCGGCTCGGCTCGAAACGGACGCTGTTCTCTCGCACGCCTCGTTTACGTCAGGCCGGCTTTTCAGCTCCGGGGGTAATCCAACGAATACGCGAGCGTCCGATATCGATATGGGGATGAGACGGATCGATCCGCGCGCGTTCTCGGTCTGTTTATTCGGCCATCGATCCCCGCGTCGCAGCCATCGAGCCACGTCCGGATTCTCTCTCTCTCTCTCTCTTCCCGCCTACGGTTCGGAAAGTGTTGCATTCCGACCGAGATCTGAGAAAATGGATCTTCGAGATGGGACCTCGTTACAAATGGTCAGATCGTTATACCGTATCCGTTAAACTCGGATTTTCCTTCGGCGATGTTTATGCAATCGAGCGAGCGGTAATAAAAAGAACTCGCGAAATCAACTGCAATCTGAGAAACTAATTCAGAAACTTTGGTTTTAATGTCGGGTTTTCTTCGCGCTGATCGTTTTCTTAGATTTATAAATTGATCTCTTTCTCTCTTTCTCCCAGAGAGATGTACTGCATTTCTTAATAAAAACGTCAAAGTTATTCTTGGACGAGCTTTCGATTGATGGTCGTACTTCGTACTTCGACGAGAGAGAAACGGAACGGTTTAATGTTTTTAAAGTAGTGATGTATGGAGTCGTGTTGATGTTTGTGGGAACTGACGGCAAGGGAGTATTCTCGCGTTCTCTGCTTAATATAATGGTGATGAATGGATGATATTCGCGCGCGAAGTTTCAGAAGCGACCTTAGAGCTAATTCTTCCGTGCGAAAACATTCGGCGAGAGCCACACATCACGCGGCTAACATATCGCGGGAAAATATTTATCGAAGCGTATAACGTTTCACGTTTCGGGAAGTACATACGAGTAAATATTTCTTTAACCATGTGTCTGTAATGTGCGCATCGAAAGAAAGAAAGAGAGAGAGAGAAAGAGAGAAGAAAATCTCCTTTTTGAAATATATTGCCTGTAAAAAAAAATAACGACGTGGTCTCTGCCTTTTATGGTTTGACTGGAAAATTTGGAAGAAAAATTCACCGCCCCGAAATTCCCCATCCTCCATTTCTATACCGCCGTGCGCCACGATCTCCGGATTTTTAAACCTCGTGAAAAGGCAGCCCTAGTGTTGACGTTGGGGAATCGGGTATAGAGTAGCTTCTATATCTCTTCCCGTACACACTACGTGGTCACTGAACCGTGCGCCGAGAAATTTTTAAAGTAGAAGAAACCTTACGTAGAACTCTCGTGTGCTATCGCGCGAGTGAGCGAGCGAGCGCGCGCGCGCGCGCGCGCGGTGCATAGCTGTCTAAAAGTATAATTTGCATGCTTCCTGTACGTTCTAAAATCTCGCGTGTCTATGTAATTAAGTTTAGTATGGGCAAGGAATGTAACGTTGTGTGTAGAGAGTCCGAAGCTAGTTCGCAACACACAGAATTTAGTAAATAAAGATAACGAAAAACAAGAAGAAAAACAATACGAACGCGTGCTTATAAATTTATAAGAGTGAAACATTTTCGTCACATGTACACACCGAGAATATACGAAATTGATAACGATTGACCGGGAGAAGGATGAGGAGGGGGAAGAGGGGCGGCGCGGATTGATCGATGTTTGTGCTCCTAATACGATCCGGCGCGGCTTCTTTTGCCGCGCATCGGTTATACTCGGCAAAGCCATATACATGCTGATCGGCATTTTGCCCCCGCGACTGGCATAGATCGATTGACACGTATTCAGTCGACGAGAGCCACCCAATGAGCTTTGTTGATCGGCAAAGTCGATTATACCGGGGAGTATATTCGCGCATACGACGACGGAAAAGACACCTTAAGTCTGAAACAATCGCGTGAATGTTTGCGCACAAACAGGCTTCGAGAGAAATGTGATACAATTAATGTGCGTTATTCGCAAACGCGCGCGATGGAGTTTGAGATTAGATCGTTAAAAAATGCAAACACTCATTCATATTCGCGATGCGATTAAACATGCATAACGTTTTTTTTTTTTTTTTATCACCAAAGTAATTAAAGCCAGTGTAGTTTATAGAAAACAAAAAACAAAAAAAAAAAAAAAGAATAACAAGACAGCTACTTTTGTAAAAACATTTTTCTATCTCATATATGTGCGCGCACACTTTGCTTGTTTAATATTCCCGCATTTACGACGCATACACGACGCGGCGTGAATTGAGAGTCTCTCTCACTTAGCGACGAAAAGCGGGTAAATTGCTAGTAATTATGCGCACATTTTACAGAGCTCCGCAACCTTTCACACGTCGACGGACGTGTTATGTCAAAGCCCCCTCGCAATTCCAGAAGCGGTAATACAATTTGGGAATGACTTCGGTCGTAGAGGGAATTACACGAAAACCCCATTTATTCTACGTGTCGATAAGCCTTTGAGAAATCGATCGCACCGCAGCAGGCAGGTTGTTTATGCAAGTGTCGGTTACGTTACCACGCCGATAGCCTCGTTTGGCAAGTGTCTCGCGTCGCCATGCTTTACCGCGAAATAACCCAATAGCTCTAACACGTATCTCTGTAACGCTCGAACTTCGGAAATTTTGGGCACGCGGCCCCACAATGATTTCGCGCGTGTGTGTGTGTGTGTGTGTGGTGTCTAACGGCGGCTGTTTTCGCATTCCATTTCATAAAGACTTTGTCTTGTCACACACTTTCCAAATCAATCCGTCTCAAATCTACTAGCAATCACACCGGGACAAATTTTTACCAAAAAAAAATAATATTTCAATTTACCGCGCTAAATCTCTCTAAAATAGAAAAGTTGAAAGCATAAACTCGTTTTATTTTATCGAAATCGAACAGAATATTTTTATCACGCAATTCCAATAAATTCGATTTTATCTTTAAAAACACTTTCCGTACATATACTCGAAATAAAATTTTTGTAGACGTGTGAGAAAATGATGTTTTTGAATGGGTCAGATTTTTTCGCCATCCGCGTAAGTAGTAAGTATCTGTGGCATGGTCAGAATCAGGCTCTTGACAAATATCCCGAGTGACGCTCGGCGAACGAAGAAAATCCGATTGTGTCAGTCGCCTATGTACCCACGGGGAATTTGAAAAATCGATGGCAACTTCTGACAACGGGCCGCTGCCGCCCTCCACAACCCCGGTTCTTCACCGCACGTTTTGGCACCCGGCTTTCTTCGCCATCATCCCTCGCGAGAACGCTGTCTACGCAACTATCGACTTTTTTTCGGGGATGTGAGCGAGATGTGTGGAAGGAGGGGGCGGGGAGAGAGAAAGAGAGATTGGGATGGCGGTGGGCGGGATACGGTGGCCGACAAGCAGCTTCTGAAAAATGCCCCTGGAGCGTGACTACCCACCACCTTTTTTTTCTCCTTCTTCTTTTCTGCCCTCGTCCGGCACCCCCGCGCGCGCAAAGGCCGCACCGGGTGCGGCGGCGGGAGGATTCGGAACGAATGGGCCACACGTGTGCCGCGCATTCTCTCGTCTTTTTTTCTTCCTTCCTTCCTTCCTTCCTTCCTGTCCTCCTCTTCCTCCTCCGTCTTCTCCTTCCTTGTCCCGTCCATCCCCTGCGCGCTCTGCCGCCGACATCGTCGATTTCGCAGCTCGCTATACTGTGCTTGTGCGCGCGGGGACGAAGTCTCGAACTCTCGCGAACCTCTTTCCGGAATCGTGATTTACACTTGTCATGGCGTCGTCGTGCACCACGTGTCGCGGACACTTGGCACTTTACTTCTCCCTTATCGCGCGTCGGGAATTCGAAAATCGCGTGTCCCTCACAACTCGAGGAAAAGGTTGTATTAATAAAAGCACAGATTTTAATCGCATCAAATAAAAATAGAACCGCCAAGGTCGGCCGCAATTAACATTAGCCTTTTCTGCGCTGTGCACATTTATTTCGTCTTCTTCGTCCCATACACATGTACATATAAGTAGATTATTTGAAACAAGATAGGGAATGGGTTAATCCGGGATTAGCGCTTTAATTCAGATTGCGGACGCAATTTAGTCCTAGAAGCTTAATGTATCCAGAATTTATTAGCTCGCCAAATGCTACCATTCTGCGCCTGGCCTTTAATTAATAAACGCGGTGTACTATCAGTCCACCATCTGCACTATTGCAATTTTATGAGGTGGAATGGCGCACGGGACGATACCTTCGGCCTGTAATTGTGTTTTACGTTTCGTCGTTATCGTCGCTCGCTATACACACGGCCAGTTGTAATTGCAATGCGTCTTAATTATTTTCTTCAATGAATAATCAACGTATTACACGCTTTGATACACACCGGGGGGGGCGAGGATCATGGTTTAACGTCGGACTCGTATTTCTTGCAATTTTCCTTCCGTTATATTACTGAATCACGGAAACAAAACACTTGGGAGAACGCGAGAAAAAAAGAACGAGAAGAAAGAGAACGAAGAAGGACTTAGAAGACCATTGAAAGAAGTAAACTAACGAAGTTTATTCATATAGCAAGGGATAAACGCTCTTTGAGAAAAAGCGTTGAAAAATTTAGTGACTTTACCTCATTTTCTTTCTCGCGGAGACGAGATCAACGTGTAGTAACCAACGCTTTATTCATTAATTAGATCTTGTCATCAAATTTTTAGAATTATTACGAGACGTATAAAATAAACCCCACGTTTCGTTGTCGTCGTCGTCGTCGTCATCGTTGTCGTAGTTTAAAGGGCTGTGCGCCGCCTAGCAACGTCCTTCACAGAGGAGGATTTTAATCCCCCAAGCGACCCGCCGGAAATCCGTCTTCGTCCTTTCCTCTCGTTTCTCGTCGGAGAAAAGCAACTCGCCGGACCCGCTGGGTCTCTGTCGGGGTCGTCGAGAGCCCGGAGATTCTCAGATGAATAATATCTAGCGTCGTTCGAGACGCGTCCTAGGATAAATCGTCGTTTGGATGTTACGTCCTTCCTCTCTCCCTCTCTCGCCGCACATATATATATGTGTGTGTACGTATATGTATGTAACACACACATATATGCGATATATATATCCACGTTCGAAAAGTCGAGTGGAAAAAGGGCTCTCGGGGAGTAGGTAAACTGCGGTTAAACTGCGCGTATTACATATGACTCCGCAGCGATCAACGTGCGCAAGGATCAACGATGTTGTGTGTTGTCTATCTGTGTGTATGTGTGCGCGCGCGCGCGTCTACGTTCGAAAGTTTCTGCGTGATAAGTGGCGAATGATTTATTCATCTCACGACGTAGCGCAGGCAGCGGTACAAATTACGCATCGCGTACAGAAAACCTTTGCGCTACGTGACAGTAATTCATACATCTGTATTAACGTAGCTCGCCGTTCAGCGTTTCGCCCGGGGTTATTCCCCGGGTGTTGCGTTCGGGAATTTGAAGTAATTTTAATCGTTTGCGCAAACTTCTTGAAAACGCGCCTCGTTTAACGCGCGTCCACCGACGAAAATTTCGCGCAAAAATTGCGATGCGAAAAAAATAATTTCTCCCGCTCGCGCGAGGCGATCGATCGGTTAAAGCGGGGAAAGGACCGATTAATTAACGATCGGCTGGATATTCAATTAATCGTTTCATCAAAGCAATATATAGTCGCATAACCAATTAAGGGTAATTAGAATGAAGGAAACGCCTCTAAATATTTAACCGCAAGATTACTACCGAATTAATATCTCCGCACGAAATTGGCTACATACATATCGCATGTCAGATATAATATGTATAATATATATGTACATGTATATTATCTGTAGAATACGTCATTGTATAGATTAGATGTGTCAAAGTGTCGGGAACGAACTTGCGCGAGAGTTGCAGACAGACGGACAGACGAACGAACGAACGAACGAACGAACGAACGAACGGATGAAATTTTACTTGGAAGTTTTTTCCCGCGTCGATTTGACACATCCCGCCGCAAAGCTGTCACCGAATTTCGGTTGACTAATCGAGCGTATCGACACGCAATCACTTAGAAATTGACGCGATGGATTGACTGCCGACGCGCGGTGATTCGATTTCGGATGCGAAAACGGGACACACAGCCGTTGGTACGATGTAGTTATTAGAGAAAATGGAATTAATCGACCAACCTTGCGATAATTTAAAGCGACGTTAAGCCCGCATGTCACTGATCACCGCTCGAGAGAACGTACTTATAATTCGGGGAGTTAGAAAATAATTCAACGACGCTACGTCGTCGCGCGCGCGTTCGCGTGTCTGTTAATCGACTCGACGCGAAATTCGAATCTGACAAAGATTCCGCGAAAACCCTTTCCGATACACGGGATGATCTTTTTTTCACGGACCAATGGTAAGCCCAACGGACTCATGGTTCACCACAAGAGCGCAACTCGGTCGGGACCTCTGTTCCTTGCTCCGCGAGAATTTTTGATTAAAGTTTAATTTACAGGTACGGCTCCTAGCGGACTTTAAAATGAGATTTTTTATCCTCGTGCTCGCGATATATACCGTCGTGCTCGCTTATCGCCGCTACGGAAAAAGTCAGGCGCGACGACGTCTGTAAATATCATGTACGTGTATGTATACGTGCGTGGAAATATCGGAAAGTGCATTACGTGCGTCTGTATAAATGGTTTTACAAACACTCGTGTATTTCGAAGCGACTTCAACTTTTGTAGCAATTTCGCGTAAATTGGAGAAAGAGAGAAGCGGTTGTGTGAATATTTGAAAAAATAATACACTCAAAGTTGAAAATTAACAATCGACAAACAAGACGTAATTACATATGTAGATAACAAATAGGTCGATTAGTTAGAGATGAATAAATGAAGATTTGTTACGTTCTTTTTTTCTCTCTCTCTCTCAGCCGAGATATGAAATGAGTTCTGAAAATATGAAGCAGAGGAAATTATATATAAATAGTAATTAAAAAAATATTTTTATGTGAATAACGGTAATAAATATGCTGTACATTTTTTGGCAGACACGCAATTATCATATGCGTCAAGAAACAAACACACGTGGCGTAGTTTCAAGTGCGAAGAAAACCTTGACGATAATTAACACTTTTTCATAATAAATAAGTCCATTAATCAATAAAACGCAAATACAGATATTTATTTTGGAGTCACAACGTGTAGGTATTTTAAAAATAATCATCCTTGTCGTTTTGAATGATATTACTTAAATGATATATATTCGACACACACAAGCGGGATCACTTTCTGCGTCGAAAAGATACAGCAAACCTTCGATGTGTAAAACAAAACAAAAAAAATGGACCTTGACACGGTCGAGCGAGTTTTGGCCCATGTTTCCGCGTGCATTAAGTCTCGCCTCTTAAATTGGTTTCGTAGAAGAAACTTTATCGTACCGCGCGAATCCGCGGGATTTGCGAGTGACCCAGAAATAGTGGAGAAGGGAGAAGAGGGGTATTTAGAAGGTACACACGTCTGGCGATAGCACGGCAAACCGCGAGCGTTTGCCAATTAACGATACTCAAACTTTACGTTCAAAAACTCCGGGCCGGCGTTACTTGAGATTTAATTGCAGATCGCGCGGCGCCCTTCAGATTATCCGCCAGGGGCTCTCTCTTCCTTCGGGAAGCGCGGCTGTCTTTCTCTCTCTTTCTCGATGCGAATATATCTCCGATCGGGCGAAAAATCAGCCTGTGCAAAGACCGCACGGCGGACCATTCGGAGATTATACGAGGAGCGGAGTAACGGTGCGAATTACGTACACGCGAATTTAACCGTCGGATGATAAAATACGGGCTTGGTGGCCATGCAAAAAAAAAAAAAACAAAAAAAAAGAAGAGAGACCCTTCCGTTTAAATTTTCCTCCTCTTTTCTCTCGCGTTTTCCATTCTTTTCTTTTCTCTTGTTTTTCTTTTTTTTTTCTCTCTTCTTTCGCCCCATCGCGATGCCCGGCGCACGCGCGCTTAATAAAATGAATATCGCCCTCCAAGGATAACCGCGCGGTCGGCGCCGCGGTGGAGGCCCCGGCACGAAATTAAAAGCAAAACGTGGAGGAGAACGCGATATATCAGGAACAGACCCATGGGTAATTGCGCGAAGTAAATTCGAAGCGGAGGCAGAGAGCAGCAACGAGACGCGACTCGTTGCGCGTAAGCACGCAAGAGCGTGAAAAAGAGCGACGTATACGTAAACAATAATTGCCGGTCGCGCCCGCGCGCCGTCTCTCGCACGTCTAATTAACATGAGATCCGGTTAATCAGCCGGAATAGCAGCGAGCGATTAAACGCGGGAAGAGACCGTGCCGTGTCACGGAGTTTCTATTTCTCCCGAGTCTATTTATACGATTATTTCTTCGAGAGACAAAACTTTTACATCAACAAACGCGAACGCGGGTTTTTGCCCCAGAAGAAACTATAAAATTATTTACTTAATTGAAAATTGTACAATGTATTTTACTTTTATCTCAATTTTAATAAGAAAAAAAAACCAAGGAGAGATAAGAGTTACGATATTACATACACGTTTGCGTAGAAAATTAAACTTAAACGTGCAAAGAGAATATTTCAAGTTTTCCGCATTAGCATGAGAAATGCGCGTGTACACCTTTTTATATCGTTGCCAAGAGTATCTGGAATTTCGCATTAGCATAAGAAATGCATGTATACACCTTTTTTAAATAACATGAACGCGCGCGCGCGCACACACACACGCGTACATCGCGTTATCCCCCGAAGAGTCAGACCTGAAAATACGGAACCCGGAGCTGAAATTGCGGCGGCAATAGCTCATACTACACTGAGGGAGGGAAAGGTGTAGCGATTCATGTGCGTTATGAAGAGACTCACGGTTAGACCCATTTTCAGCCGGAATCCTGCGGTTTAAATACGCGGTTCGCGGAAAATAATGCGTCGTTTCTCCCGGTTGCGTTTTTTTTTTCCGCCCGACCGTGCGCGTTTGTTAATTCGCGTGCACCCTCTCGCGTGTTTACCCTCGGCGCGGATCCGTACATATCGCCGAAAACCGCGCGCAATAAATGCCCGGTTTCGAGGTGGATCCGCGCGAACAAGCGCGTTGCGTTTCGTTTGAGAAGTGCTTGTACACGCCCGTCGACGCAACGAATGCATACGCGCGCACTTTTCGTGCATACATATCTCGCACAACGAAACTGGAATCGCTGCCAAGATCCCGAGTTAAAACGGGGTAAAAGCAGCGGCGGCGGCGCCGTCGTTTTGCCGAAAATTAGAACGAAAGACAATTAGAATACAGCAGGACGCGTATAATGAGAAACATTCGGCGGCTATTATGACTTTCGAAGTTTTAAAAGTGGCGGGGAAAAAATAGATCGATTAAAAAGCGCGAACTAAACCCGAATGGTTTCGCATACTGGTGTTTGCGTTTGGTAAAAAATCGTGTTTTCTAGTTTTTCAACGAGTTTTGCGTTTTCGACGCACGGATCAATTTCGATACACGCTCTTTGATCACGGAAACAAGTGATTCACTCCCGCCGCACGATCATCATTTCGCATTATTATACGAGGAAACACACATACGGCGTGTATTTATGTGCGAACACGACGAGGTATCGTTATCGCGTTGCTCCGCATCGAAGGAAAGAGTTTCACACACAAATGCACATATAATATACAACGACACGGCAATATTTATTCGGGTTAACACTAGAAACAATAGGTTTCCTCTTGTCTCGTAGACGCAGATAACGATATTTCTGTTAACACACAATCAATACCCGATACATCATCACACAGTATTGCGCGACGTAGAAAGTAATAAACAATTTCCTTTTTCAAACGATATTGTGTTTTTCCGTTCTGTCTCTCTCTTTCTCTCTCTTCGATGATCGTGCGACGCGACAGCAACGCCGGCTTTTCAGTAGCCTCGGCCGCGTCGTGCTTTCTCGCTCGGAAAAAAAACACGAATACGCACACGATACGGTTTAAATCCGGCGCTAAAACGCGCGCTCACGCATTTGTCGCGTGTGCGTCCGACGTGACACGACACGTACATCCACGTTTAGGGATGAGGTAACAACAACGGATGAGGAATAACTCCACTATCAAGATCACGAGGAGATGAGAGACGATAGGAGGGAGGGAGCAAAGGAATGAAGGATGAATTGGAACACACGGCGCGGGAGGGAACGGTATCACGCGGATATATTGATTTTTTTGTTACAAATAGAAACGCGGCATCCGCGCGCGCGGACGGTGCGCAGATAGAATGATATCAATCAAGGCATTGTTGCTATAACGCGATTGTTGAATATGAAATTTCAGGATGCGACGCGGCCGTGTCGCGCACGCCGGATGCAAATCGGGCCGTTCAGGTTTCAATCAAGTCGCGCGTCGTTTTCAACCGGGAATCTGGCGAGAGATAGATAGATAGGGGGAGAGAGTGAGAGAGCGAGCAAGCTATCGCGTTTCCTCTCGCTAATACGCCCAGTGTATCACATTTGCCCGAAATCGAGTTTAGACGATCCACATCTCGCGACAAGATTCACGACGAATTGCGCACAATTCCATACGCCCGTGTAACACGAAAAAAAAAAGAAACATCCCCGCAGAATTGGAGAAAATTCGAACGTGTTTCCTCTCTTGTGTGCACACGTAAAACTTAATAATTCGCAAACACACGAAGTTATTACCGTATTTACACCGACCAACTTTGCCGGAATAATACATTTGAATATTTGTAAATAAATGTTTGTGTGTTCGTGTGTTAAAAAATTATACATGATGGTCATAATAAGCACAAAATTTCACCAAACAGTTAATTTAAAATAATGAATAATGTTACATCTAATAATGTAAACATCGCGATGGTATTATTGTTTATAAACATACTATATGCAAGCGATTCGTACTATGTGGCGCTACTTTGACGGCAAAGCGCGGGAAACATGGCGACTCGAAACAAATTTTTTACCAGGTTAAGTCTAGTGGCAAAGAATCAGGAAACAATTAATGATAAACGAGCAGCATCCCGAGTGTCTCGAAAGTCCACTCGAGACTTCCGTCGATGCTCGATCGGGAATACAAGCGATGTATAAAACAATCTGAATGAATAGAACTTACCGAACTGGGACGCGCGTTGTTTCTTTCTTCCTTCTTTCTCTCTCTTTCTCCCTCTTTCTCTCTCGCTCGCTCGCGATTCACGCACTAATTGATATCTCGTATTACTGGCCCGTTCGTTTCTCGATTCAACACTCCAACACTCGTTCGCACGCGATTCTCACTCGGGATGCGACAAGCGCGAGAAAAACACGGAGAACGCGCGTCGCGAGCAGCGCGCCCGGCGCGCCATAACAAACTGAAGTTGGCGGTAACTCCGCCAACGACGTAAGTCAAGCGAAAAACTATCGCGCTACGACGCTATTGTGTGCGTCTCGTACATCGCACGTAAGTCGAATTTAATGACGTTTCTCGATTTCCAAACGACACATGTCGACTAGATTCCGGTTAATCGGATTCATTACGATATTTGCGGTATGATAAACCTACATGCGTTTCGCGTATTGAGCGACGCGGCAGCTGCGCGCTATCTGTTGGCGTCGATCCCACCGCCATGTTCGAAATTCGGAAGTTCTTGCTAAATTGGTAAGTGTATACTAATAGACAGCTCGGTATTAATTAGATCCGCGCATTTACTCGATCAGAGACACTCAATACGGTATTCAATTACGGACGCATCGTGTCTGAATTTTCATAAAATCTGTATATTCTTTACTCTTTCTCTCTTTTTTTCTCGTTTGAATAATACTTATGATAAAATAATGCAATCCAGTCACGAAGCGTTTCCGTTAGGTGCTTGAGAATATATTGAGCGACTTCAAGATGCAATATACAAAATGTAAAAAATATTTCTGATGTAAGACGTATTTCCTTTTCGACGTACAGACGAGAAACGTAATCTCCGACGAAATATAAAATGTAATTTCGAGTTTAATTTTCTCAATATTTGACGTTTCTTTCTCTCTCCTTAATTCCTTCCGTTTTTACTGGTTTTCTTTGATCACCGTCGCGCATCGTTTCAAAAAAAAAAAAAAAAAGAAATCGTTCGACATATATCCCTCTTCTCGCGTATTACATCCGCGTGCGATACACGACGCCGGAAGAATAACTTTCCAATTGAATTTTCACCGCGTCGATCCTTTTTACACATGATGTATGTACGCGCGGGCGAGCCCCGTCATAATTTCTCACTTTGACAAATGCAAGCGGATCGATTTGACACGAGATGACCCTCTTTCTATTGATAAAGTGCCGCTTATAATAATGACGGATAGGGGATTCCTCCTCGTCAAACGTCAAGAGCACCATCGTCCTGCCTGTCTTCGATCTATCTCTCACGACCGCTCTTCGGTTCAGGCGTTTGTTTGACAGTCGCTCGAAAATCTCATGGCCGTCGGTCGCGTCTCTCGTTCACAAGTCCACCTTTTTAACGTCAAACAAACGTACGGGACGATGACGAAAATAACGTCATATCGGAGTGGAAATACGCGCATCCGCGCTCGCGCGCGTACAAGCGTGACATTTATGGCTGTTAAACGCGATAGAAAATCACAACGTATATGAAAATGCTTG
Organism: Pseudomyrmex pallidus; assembly: GCA_014825455.1. NCBI lineage: Eukaryota > Metazoa > Arthropoda > Insecta > Hymenoptera > Formicidae > Pseudomyrmex > Pseudomyrmex pallidus. The sequence goes on from QVNV01027406.1 coordinate 20,059, forward strand.
TAATGTTAAATCCCTCGACAAATATTTAGAGAACGTATTGAAATTACCAACGTACTCTTCAATCTCTGTCACAATTTGTCGCGCTATTTTAGCTTCGACGGAGAGAGAGGAACCTCCGTCGTGTTCGAATTAAATTCATAAAAATGTTTGAATTGTATGAATAACAAATGATTGAATATTTAAGCAGTAAAACCGATGGTTTTTACAACAGAATCGCATGTAATAATAAATTATAAATCGCCACGTGGTGTGTGTGTGTGTGTGTGTTTTACGCATTTTGGAGAAAGAGATTTAAAACATGTAATTTAACTCTATGTGTGAGAGAAATAACAATAATTAATATATAAATTTATTTTAACAAATAATTCTTTGTCAGCTCACAGTTTGTATGTGCAAGCGCGTGCATGCATTGTATAAGAACGAAATTATGATTGTTCCTTTCATTTTCGTCAGCTCGCAGCCTTCAATCTTCAGTTATTTTATATTTTTATTGCTCATTTATTCACCCTCAGTTTATTTTAAACGTCATTGTATACAGCTCCTATCGATTTTGCAATTTTCCACCGCATGGGCAACAACTTTTGCTCGTTATGAATACAGGCTCGCAATAAAGGCAGGAAAAACAAGACCATCGAACATTCGATCGAAAAAAATTTTATTTCGACAACTGTCGTTATAGCACATGATTTTACCGTACATGTGAGTTTATGACAGCGTATTTTTTTACGCGCGCTCTCTCTCGTTCTCTCTCTCTCTCTCTCTCACTCTCTTCCTCTCGCTCTCTCAACCATCTCGTGTTTCTCTCTCATTTCTCTCTTTTCACCAAACAACGTTCTGAATATATTCTGCTCTATTATGTATACCTTCAAAAAAGTGTGTAATCTTGGAAATATAGATATACGCCTATGCCCTTCTAAACGGTCGCAATCGGTACGTCGCACACGCGTTTCTCTTCTCGTAAAATAAGAGAAATATTTTTTTTTTTTTTTTATTTTTTCATATACTTTTTTCTGGTTTACTTCTTATTTCGTCGTTATACACCGCGCCGTTAGACGGATTCTTCCTGCGACACTAAAATTACACATTTGTACATCGTTAACATTTTTTAAAAGTGGGCGCCCCCTTTTTTTTCGGAGGGCTCGTCTTAAGGGTCGTAAAACTAGGTCCGATTCCTTTATTAACGCACACAGAGACACTCGCGCATTCGATCGGCACAAAATTACATACGCACGTTATACATGTACACTTATTAACATATACACCACGCGCACACGAACGAACACGTGTACACGCGCGCGCGCACACACGTAAACACACAAACGGGATATACAATTTAATAATACAACATTCCCTGCTCACACTTTTTGGGAGATCGAAATTGCATCAGTTCTGGTTGAAGACGCACATTTAAACTAATTGAAATTAATTCAACAATGAAACGCGAATTTCGCATTATGACGTTTCGAAATTACAATTATACGCGGATATGCGGAGGTCACATATGTGTGTGTGTGTGTGTGTGTCAGGGGGGGAGGGAGAGATATGTGAATATAACGGATATGTGTGAGAAAGATTGATAAAAGACCTTAAAAGTTCGAGCGAAACATTTTTAAAAATTTATAAAATAATTTGTATTGTGCTTGACAATTTTGTCGGTTTTTTTTTTTCGGCAGTGTTTTTCACGTAATGGCTTTTGAAGATTTCTCTTGTTTTCGCTCGTTTTCCTTCAGTACAACAGCTTCCAGATTACACGTTTTGATATGTCGCGACGATACGTACAATTACATATTGTGTGATATTGCTTGAACGGAGCGCATATGTACGCAGCGCTATTGTTTCAAACAATAGTCTCTGACGCCACTGGCGTCTCTTTATACATATATATATGTATATATACATATATGTATATACACACACATATATATATATATATATATATAGATTATATATATCTATTTTCAAAACAGAAAGATTTTTATTGTCCGCGCGGTAGAGGCGTAAATATGCGCTCGGCGCTTCGGCGATGAAAAATATAAAACTGATAGAGAGACCAGAAAATCCAGGTTTTTATACACGTCCATTTCGAATGACAAAGATGGCGCGAAACGGATGTGTGTCACCGCGCCGGAGCTATTAACAGAATCAACAACCTGTGGCGAGGATTTTTCGCGCAGGACTCGCGTGCCCGAGCCGCCCGTTGGAGCGCGAGCGTTTAAAGAGTTACTCATTAATGTTATTACTGGCGTTAACACGGGACTGCATAGCTGGTTATACGAGTCGCGGTTTGCAACACGCGGTGTAATTGTACGGAGTGCACTAGCTTTTAAGGCCGAGGTCGTCGGTGCTTATTTCAAGAGTCGTTTCATGTGCTTAGGATTGCCAGAACGTTCCTCTTTTGTCGAGAAATTAAAATGAAAATTAAATAACAAAAATTCATATTTTACATAAAAAAAAAACAAAGCATTATGGTTATTTATTTCCAATATATCTTTTTCAAACTTTTGTCTTGAAAATAACAAAAGTTGAATTAGTTTCGGAAACGTACAGTAACGGAACGCGCTTCTATTTTTCATCCCGAAATCTAGGGCGACCTTGCATATGTGAGATCTCTGGCAACCCTATTCATAACTGAGTACATGCACATACTCGAGATTCATTCAGACAGGTCCATCCAATAACACGACGCAGATTCGAGCACGTTATTTATGTAGCGACTTTGATACGTACTAACAAAAATGTTTCACGTCACAAATGTGCTATCGGACATCTCTTTAAATTCTCTTTAAGAAATCGGATGAATGACGTCACGGGTGAAATTAACCCCTTTCCGAGCCGTGTGTCCGGATCGCGCAGTCACGTGTGTGTATTTAAAATTGATTCAAGTACCTCGAGAGACAGACGAGGGATTTAAGTACTTCGGCACACGAGTCACTCTCGGTGGCTTTTAAAGGACTCCTCTTCGTCCTTACTTGATAATTCAGTGGCTTTTGCTTTTAATTTCTTCCCGCATCTTCCCTCTAATTAAGGACCAAAAAGAACACGTCGGATTAAAAGTTAATCTCACCGGCTGCCGCTTCATCCGACGGGGGTACAAAATTAACAACGCGCGGCGCGCTGTTATAATATAACGACCATTAATTCAGCGCGCGGTTACCTTGAGGTTTATAAGGGTAGAAAACGCTTATCATTCACACCTGATCGTATCTGCGCGCAAAAAAAAAAAAAAGTCACCGCGAGCGAATATCCTTCCTCTTCTACCATGTCTTGTCTTACAGCATCGTATCAGATGTCGTTAATTAGATGTCGTACTGTAAGTTTGCGAAATTTCATATGTTTGTCCAGCATGTCGGAGTTAATCTTTCCCTGTATGTCCCCATCACGATCTACGAGAGTCAACTATATATGCGATATTGTCTATGTACAAAATTTTATAGATCTTCGGATCGAAATTAACAATTTTCATCTTCTTCTAATCTCTCAGTCTGATTTTTTTCCTTCTCGCTCTTTCTCTCACACTCACACGTACACTTGTCCCCATTACCGTCTATAATTTAAAATACTTCTCGGTCGATTGGTAGTTCGCTACGATTTATTGCTGCCAATCGTTTAAGACAAGTGACACTCATTTGCACTCGCTTCTCGGTCGGCACGACAACGGTATGCACACGTACACATACACATTAACTCTATACACTCGGATAATACAAATCACCGATTTGTGTTAACAACAGATGTGAAATTTCGGCCTATTACAAGACAACGGAGTCAACAGGGAGATTCGGAATATTATTCGTCGGCCACACCGATCACAAACATCAAAAAACATTATAACAATTTTATAAACTCTAATTAAAAATATATTCACGATGAAGTGTACACATATATTTATATATATTTACTTTATAAAATTCATCTGATTTTTATACTTTGTCTTGTTAATCTGATTTTTATACTTTTTCTTGAGAGGGGGTACGGGCGGGACTAGACTCGGAACTATACTTCGTATATATATTGAGCCTAAAAAATGCTCTAAATCCGCCACCGTATAACATTCATGTTAATACGTGTTTGGTGAGGTTCCAAAGGTACGAAAATTCGAGGCGAGCTCCTCGTGAAAACCCGACGCGGCGCGTCGAACGCGCTGTGGTCGCAAAAGCATATTTTCACGCCAGGAGGCGAAGGAAACGAGCTCCTCTCTCTCTCTCTCTCTCTCTCTCTCTCTCTCTCTCTCTCTCTCTCTCTCTCTCCCCTCCCGGCGCGCGAAATTACCTTAAGAAGTGAGAAAATATGTGCACAGGGTTGTTTACGCTCAACCCTCACATCCCTTTTTTCGGCAGTGTTTCAAATATATTTTACCGTGAAAATATGCAGACGCGTATATAGCCGCATTATCAATAGTCTGGAACTAGAACGAGCGATGTCTTTCCGTTAGGTGTGAACGTAAAAAGAAAAGAATATAAAAAAAAGGGAAAGAAAAGTGTGTCACGTGTGTTTAAATTTAAAGATATTTTTCTCTTATAGACCATATCATGATTTTTCTCTCGCGACGAATAAAAAAACAAAATCTTTCGTGTTCTCGAGTTACATACTTTAAATGGAAATTTATTTTTTAAAATCAAACTCTCTTTCTCTCTCTCGGCTCTGTATATGTATATATAATGTATGTTGCTCATTTTTTATTGACAAATAAACATATTCTAATTTATTGAATCATCGCGATTATAATATTGAATTAATCGATGGATGTATAGAAAATATACAACAATGAAACTTTAACGTAAATTTAATATCGTGCGCAAAATAACGCGCGTGGAAATATTGAACGTAATTTAAATAAATCATTCGATGTTCTCTCTCTCTCTCTTTCTCTTTCTCTCTTCTTCTCTCCTCCTCATTAGCAAATATAATCATTATACCGGTATAGCGGCACAAGAGCGTTCGTGTACACGACGAAAGTTCCGTTTCACGCAATATATGTATATATCGTAACGCTATGTGTCGATAATTAAATACACACAATCCGTTTTTCAAAGGTAGGAAAACGAAACCGAAAGTTTTACCGTCGCTCCTGCGTCGTACTTCAATAATTCAGGAAAGTGAAAACCGAAGTCGCGATAAGTGGAATCTAACAAAAACATAACGTTAGTCCGAGTGTGTGTGTGTGTGTCACTCAGGGAAATCGACCTGGGGGACTCGCGCTATCGAGAGCGATCTTGACGAAGTACAATTTTGACGGAAAATACGAAACTTCAAAATATTTGTCACTCCCCCGCGCGAAAATATACCTACTATATACCGTGGAATATCGATCTCTTGCAACTTCTCTAATATTCCACTTTCGTAAACACGTATTTTCACGGTAATACGATAAGCGGTTATACGATGAAAAATTTGTGTCGCCTTGAATGCTGTGTAATTTTTTTTTTGTTTTATGCGATCAACACCTCTCGAAGATTCGTATTATTTTGACGTCGCAATCAATGTTGATTGATCGCATTTCTTCGATCGATAGCAGCTCGTATTGAGTTCGCACAGACTTTCACGAGGCTTTACAGTCGCTACATATAGACAACGAGTGCTGTCTGTATATTGAACCGGCATGAACGGCGGCGGCAACGGCAGTTGTGTGCCACGTCGATCGAGAGCTATATAAAAAAAACCTTATGGAAATCAGATATAAAGACTCGAGCTCTGTGCGCGTTTACTTGCACGCAACAGTTGACTACTCTCTCGGGCTACCTTTGAGCAATCGACATGCCGGTACGCGCAAGAACGCGTCTAGAAACACGCTTCACGAACAAGTAGGTAAAATTGGAAGAAAAAAAAATGCGACATATTCCGTTGGTTCGCCGTTTGTCCGCGTTTTATCGCAATTTCGCGCTTCGGAATAAACGACCCTTCCCACGAGTTCGACAACAACGCGCAACGATGTTTGCGAGAGGCGAAGAAATTCGCAAACCGTGCCCGATATTGCTGCGAGCGTCGCGTACAAACGAGGCTGCAAAACGTACAAGTTTCAAAACAAATTTTTTTCCCTCGAAACGAGCTCGCATAGATTAACGAGGAAAATCGCGAATGATAGATAGTGTAACAGCATTTTTTTGTCTTTTTTTTCTTTTTACCAAAATTGTTACGGAAAATCTCCGGAGAAAACTGAAAAAAAAATAAAAATCACAAGGTATAAACGAAAACCGATTATTCGTAATGTTTTTTCGTTCGATAAGATACGATAGCAATTAACGCGCTCGAGCGAGTAAAATCTTTCGTGAAACAAAAAACGGATAAAACGTGTATTTCAAAAAGTTCTTTTCGAAAGTGCGATAATATTTTTAAAAATGTTCCCGACGTAGTTGGAGAGCGCGAATTTTTCTATCCGTATATAAAAATACAACATCTCAAATTAATTCTATTTGAATTCAAAACAAAAAAAAATAAACAAAAAGGTTTTCAATTAATGAATGAACGAAATGAATGAAAGAGGCTTCGCCTTCGAAAAAGGTTTTCGCCCATTTTCGTACAATGGAACCCACGAATGACGTCACGTGAAGAAACGTGGAGGAAAAAAACTCTGAAACTCTATTAATTATATCGAAAATGCTAAAAATGCGGCGCGTTACCTTTGCAAACGTCGCTTTCTCATTGAACATGCAATTAACATCCGTACGGGAGGAGAATGGTAGCGGCCAATTCGTTTCAAAGCAACGTGACTGTTGTTGCGAGCTTTACATCCTCTACGAACTTTTTTCCGTCACTTAGAGAGCGGTTAATTACCGCGACTTTTAATTACGGGGCAGCGAAATAGAAATTGTCAGATAAGAAAATTCCTGCAATTGTGTTTGCCGCGCGCTCACTCTTTCTCTCTCTCTCTCTCTTTCTCGGAATATTCAAATACCGGTGTCACGGCGCTGCGTAATCAGCGTTATTTACTTGTCACGCACTTGTCATTCCTCCCGAGAGTGTAAAGAATCAAACGCAAAACGCGTCCTTCGAATATATAAGTTCACCCTGTGTGTATGTGTATATTATATATATATATATGTATATATAATATATATCTACGCGACATATCGTTCCGGAGAGCGTGTTCGCGACGCTATTTTCAGAACACTGTTTTTTCGATATGACAGGATACGGTTTTGGGATCATTGAGCAGAGAAAACCGGGGCCGTTTCGCGCGATACGCTACAGAACAATCGGTGATAAACGAAAAACGCGGAATCGCGCGCGCGTGCGCGCACTATCTCGACCGCTTTTTCGAAACAAACGAAAAACGCACGACACGGAATACACACACAATACATACACGCACGTATATGTAAAACGCGCATACATGTACACACATACACACGGATACATGCTTATGTATACGGCATACAAAATGAACGCACGTCGACACACTTTAGATAGCGATCGAACGACTCGAAACTCGCGACTGGCGTTTTTGATGACTTATCGCTTTTCAGATCGGGTTACCTCGTTTTCCCCGCAGGGATATAAGACGAAAAAAAAAAAGTAGCCTCCAGGACAAATTGGTGTCTGAGAAAATGGCCCGTAACTTTAATCAAATTCGTTACCGCCGACGTGACGTAAGACACTTTTCTTGAAAATAAATGAGAGAAGTTAATTACTTTTCTTTTTTCCGAGAAAAGGTATATTAAATTCAAAAGTATTCAAACCATATTTTTACCGCAAAAACGAAATAAAGGATTGAGAAATTTTTACGCGTAGAAATGTGTGTGTGTGTGTGTATATATTTTTTTCCCCGAGATTTGCACCGCGCACGGCAATAAATTTTATAGATTGTTCGTGAACACGTGGCTTACGGGTAATTTGATCAGATGGTCCTAAACTAACTTCTTAACATCGTAAAGCTATCCCTGCTGAAGCACGGTAATCCGACCTGATGGTACGCCGTCGAATGCGTGGTCGACAGAGCCTCACTTACGTAAGACGCCGACGCTAGACATAAGCCAGCCAATCAATCGCGAAATCCAGCTTTAGTGATTGAGCAGTAGCATATATTCACTCACGATTGGTTTACAGGCTTATTGCACAGTCTTATGTAATTAAATCCTAATGGCGTCGCGGCAAAAACAAGACAACACAATCGGAGACAGGGGCCTGTGTGTACATATTTTATATTCCGAATTATCAATCGTAACGTATTACGAATTTGAAGTTGAAACATTTCAGGTTTTATTATATTTGTTATTATATTTGTTTTTGCGCGTCAATATTAATATTATATATATTAAAACTTCATAATATATATATTCGAAATATATTAATTTCTATTCGACGAGTTTGATGCGATACATTGATAAATACTTTCGTGTCGCTGATAAATATTGATTAAATAAATTAACGTTAATTGATCAGTAATAATAATAGTAATAATAATACGGTTATTAAATTCGAGATTAAATTACGAAACAATTCTCGTGCGTGAGAACGAGAAAAAATTAAATTTATACCAAAAGCGTGCAGAGCGAAACTTTGATTTTTTGAGGAGAGGAAAAAAAATGCTCGGAACGGAAAAAGAAAAGTAGTGTTATCCGTCCGAGAAGCCAATCGGGATCAAATCAGAGAACGTGCCGTCGGTGTGAGTATGGATCCGCCCGACATCTCCTCGCTCGATCGTTCTCTCGCGGAGCTTCGTCTCGGACACGAGAGCCACTCGGACCGGCCACTCCAAGCAACAATATAGGCTCGGGTCCGTAATCGTGAGAGTTTGTCGACCGAGGCATCGAGGGATATCACGTCGCTGATTGAGCGAGACTACCACATCCATTCTCGCGTTCCTCTCCCGATCGAGAGAAACGCGCGCGCCATTTTGCCAGCGCGAGTTTCCCTGTTATGTATTCGCCGAGTAAATACTTCGTCGTGCGATCGCCTCTTTTATTTCTCTCTCTCTCTTTCTTTTTTTCTTATTTTTTTTTTTTACCGAATTGACTAGAAAAAATCCGCGAGAAATACTTCGTAGCTGATAAGCGCGTCTCGTTCCTCGCATCCTAACAATTAAATTCTACGCGTCATCCCCCGTCATCGGAACATGCATTGCAGTCTTCGGTGCTTCTCCGTCGTCTTCGTCGTCTTAAAACAAGATTATCAAACTAAAAACGCATTTTCGGGCGAGACCTCAACGTGTCACCCGTTCTTACTTTTGGCTCTTACGCCTCTTATACAAATTGTAATATTTACCCGTCGATATTGTGCCGCCGCACGACCGCCGAGACAATGAACGTGGCCGGCGTAGCCCGCGTATCGTCATCACTTCCTCGCCTCCTGACTCGGTGCACGGACGCGCGTGTATGCACATCCTGTTTGCATTCCGTGCCGTCCAGCGACGACCGTCCCAATCCTCTCTAATTGTTGCCTTGTACAGGTAGTGTTTCGTAGGGAAAGGTCACAGCGGACAGAAACGTGTTACCGTGTCAGTCATATTCGTTGAACGGGGAGACAAATTGCAATTGTTTAATTTAGAGATCTGCGATTTTTCGAGAGATTTTGCACGATTAATCTTTTGTGGATTAAAATTTTCATCTCTCAATATATGTGTATCTTTCTATTATAAACAGACTTCGTCCACATATGTGACTATTCGGAATCGAAACCATATACAATATTTTTTACGTCAGACGAGAGAATATATTTCTTTGAAAAAAAAAAAAACCATTTCTCCCAAAATACTCTTGTACAAGCTAACAATACTAAAAACAAAAAAACAAAAACCATCGAGTACACCGGAGGCAAACCACTCTCTCGTGACACACGGTCCGGATAAGAAACGGAGCCGAGTGTGTCCGCCAGCTGCACCACACGTACCACACACAGGATATCTCTTAACGATGTCGTTAATTGCCGTGCACGATGGGTCGACCGCCTCGAAGAGTCTCTCGCACCACCACTAAACGACGCCTTGTTAATAGGTGTTTGTCCGCGGCGAGCGTGAACGGGGGGTGGTCTCTTTTCGAGAGAGAGAGGCTGGGGGTCGGTTGTTGTTTTCGCCGTGTCGCCTACGCGCGCGGCTCGAAGGTCGTGTTAATCGCACGCGATGACCCTAAACACATACACGCGCGCGCGCACATACACACACATACACACACATATACACACAGTCAAGCCGTGTGTATGCGCGATCACGACTTTTGTTCTAAACGAATCGTAACGCGATACATCGACACGACGATGTAAATCAGCCTCTTATCAGAGAAACAGAAGTCAACTTGACGCACTTGTATTGTAATAATAACGATCTACGCTCCCCGTTCATCGACCCTTTCGACTAATGCCACATACACGCCTAGCCGATTCGATTCCGCGGTATACTTCATACAGTTACATGGCAAAATCTTTAGCGGGTGTGTGTGTGTGTGTGTTGCTTCCACCTCCCTCTCGTCTATGGCACCGTGTAATCGCACCATACCTTCCTGATAGCAGGGTAGTAACCGCGCGTGGTTGTTGATACCCTGGACGGTATCTAGTTAGAGATGATACCGGATAATACCGTCAGATAATACCGTACCTTCGATCACTGTATATAACGCGGAACACGATCGTGAGCCTTCCCCGGCATACGCTCTCTCGTCCATCGGCTATCCAAGATAATGTCTGTGTGTCCCTCTTCTCGCACACGATAATGGCGCGTTGTCATCGGTCATTGTCACACCCGACGTGCGTCTCACTCATGCACAAAAGTGAGGTCCGTCCGTTTGACCACGAGTCAAGGCGAAAATCGCCTTGCTCCTTTCTCGTTTCACTACCGCCCGTCCGGCACTTGCGAGGACGACTCTTCTAATTTCTTTTCTTTTAGCAGTCGGTGTCGTCCTCCTGATGCCTCCTACGCAGCTCCAGGTAACGGTGCCGGGCGTCGCAGTAATGAAGCAGCGGTACCTAGACGTCGGTACCGGTGCCCTCCTGATAGCCCTCGTCGGGCGAGCTGCGCGTGGAACCCAGGACACGTTTCAGCGCCGAAACCGGCGGCAGCACCGGGACGCCTGATCTCTGCCAGACTCGCATCTGCTTCGCGCCAGGCGGGAACTGCTCGACGACCGGCGCCACCACGGCGAGCTGCTCCTTCGAAGGATACGCGCTCACCGTAACGGCGGACGTCGTCGTCCTGCCGCACGTGGTGGCCGCCTCCCGGGTGTTCTCCCACAAACAACTGGTGTACAACATCTTGCTGGCGTCGTCCATCGTTTCGACGCGGCCGTAATCGGCGACGCCGTAAGGCGTGATGTCCTCGGCGGAACCGCGACGAGTGTCCCTGATGAGATCCGGGTTCTCGATCGGCATCAAAGACGTCGTCGACGAGAAACAGCCGGCGCTCGGCATCGCCACCGCTGGCTGATTCTGATCGTCGAAACGGCTGATGGTGCTGTACTCGGTCTCCTGCATTACGGCCGCCTGCGGTCTCTGCACGTAGCTCAGATGCAGCGAGGCGGGCGGTTTCGACTCGAGCGCGAACGACGTCGTTTCGATCTCCTCGTGTTTCCTGCGGGTGGTCGAGGTCGCGGACGGCGGATTGTCGGTACCGGCGCCGCTACCGGTACCGTCGCCGGACGTCGCCTCCATCGGTGTCGACGACTTGACGTCCTTGAGCGGTATCCTTCGCAGACGGATAAACAGAACCAGAATGATGAGCAAAATGAAGAGAATGATCACCAGCGCGGCCGAGATGCCAGCGATCTGACCCGATCCCAGAGTCGACATGCCAGCGGTCCTCAGGGACACATGCAGGGTAAAGTTAGCTTCGACACTGCCTGCGCGATTCTCCGCGACGCAGTAAAATTCACTCGAGTCCGCTTCCTGGGCGTTGGTGAGGATCAAGGTGCTTCTTTTGCGAAACTGACCCTCTTCGAAGATTAGAATTTTCTGATAGCTGCTGAAAGAGGAGTGATTCGTCAACAACCGACCGTTCCAGTACCACTTGACCTTCGCAGGCGGTATCGCGCTCACGCGACACACAATGCTCGCGTTCTCCCCGATGGTCGCCTCGGCGTAGCGAGTAGGGATCAGCAGTACCGGTCGGCAGGCGAAGTCGTCGATGGCGAGGTCGGTGAAGGCACGATTGAGCAGCTGCTCGGGGCCGTGGCACACGGGCGCTACGAGGGTCGGCAGATTATGCTTCACCAGCCACATCTTCATCTCGCGCAGGTGACAGTCGCAGATCCACGGGTTCTCGTGCAGGTCGATGCTGGTGAGTTTGTTAAGAGGCTCGAAAGTGCCCGGATGCAGTATCGTCAGCTTATTGTTGTTTAGCTTCAGGCTCTCGAGCAGCACGAGACCGCGAAAACCCTTGGACTCGATCTCCACCAGCTGCGTGTGCGACAGATCGAGCTTGACGAGATTCGGCGTGCTCTCGAACGCGTGCGAGCGTATCCGCTCGAGCGGATTGTGATTCAGCAGAAGCTCGCGCAGAAACGGCGTGTTTTCGAAGCTCGAGCTCGGGACCGCGGTCAGCAGATTGCTGCTGAGATCGAGCTCCACAAGATTCGTCAGACCGGCCAGTGCGTCGCTGTCGATCCGGTCGATACGGCACTCACGCAGATAGAGACGCTGCAGATTCGTCAGCCGCACGCGTACGAAGATCTTGCTAGGCAGGTGACGGATGTCGTTGCGGCTCGTGTCCAGCACCTGGGTCGCCGGATCGATCCATTCCGGTATGCTGGTCAGGGAGCGATTTATGCATTCCACCGTTTGCTTGCCGCCCTTCCACTTGCACGAGCACTCGTCGGCGCACTTGTCGCCGCTCGCCGCCACGCCGAGCACCGTCATCGCGTACAGCAGAAACATTGACAACCCCATGATGGATTCTCTTCGTCGTTGTCGTTATTGTTGTTGTTGTTGTAGCGAATCTTCGACGCTTCCCGAGAAGTCACGATTCCTCGACTCCTCTTCTTCACCGTCGCGACACCTGCCCTTTTCGACGACACTCGCGCGCGTGTCGCCTCAACAACAGCCGAGAAGCGTCTTCGCTCGCGCGGAGAAGCCTCTCGGGACCGATCTTCCGCCCATCCTCCTTCTTTCTGCGTCTCTTCGTCGTACTTGTATCTCTTTCTTCGGCGTTGAATTTTCTCGTTTTCGAGTTTCACTCTATACCGTTTCTGTGTTTTCACACAATCAATTCTGTTCACGCTGACAGGATGTTGCTTTCACATACTCTCATAACGCGCTCCGAGTTTATACAAATTCACCACTTTCAGGGGTTCTTCTTGCGCACCGAGGCGAAACCACGAGAGGGATCGAGGCTGAACGTCCCGTCCATTCGTAAGTTCTTCTTCAGTACTTATCTCATGACTAAGTACGTAAATCGCGTATTACTTATATTTTGCTCGCGCGAGCACGTTCCGTTCAGCGAGCGCGAACGGCGCCGAAGACGTTCCCTCAGATTTTCGATCAGTCACCTCGTCGAGTATCCAGTGGCGGCGTCACACGTGCGCACACGCGATCAGCGACACACGACGTCATCACTGAGAAGTCGAACAGGCCGTCGTCGTTCTTACGTAAACCTACGGCATCCACCAACGTGCACTCGCGTCGTTCCCGACGAGAAGCTCCTCGACGCCTCCGCCACGCCGTATCGACTGTAACCGCACCACTACTACTAGCAGCAGCAGCACCACCACCGCGCTACCACCGGGCCACCACCGCCACCGCTCTCTCACATCCACCGACCACCGCCGCTACTACGCGGCGGCACCCCTGACACCCCGAATTCTCACGAGGTGCTCCGTCGTGCTACCGAGCGTAACGTTGATCTCGTTGCGCGGGGGCCAACGTACGCGAGGGTCTTCCCCGTAGACTGCCCTCGCTTGTTCTCTTTCTCTCTCTCTCTTCCTCTATCTTTCTCACCCTCTCTACACCCCCGGCTTTCTCTCTATACGCTTCTATCTATTGCTTACGCGCGCGCGCGCGCGCGTTTCCTCGCTCGCGGGAAAAAAGCGGCCGAAACCGGCGACGCCAGCGACGCTTGGCGTCGTCGTTGTTGAAATTCGAGACTGCGAAACGCCCGGCAGCGAAACGGAGAGACCCCCTATCTCCTCTCTTCGTATCTTCATCTCGTGTCGTCCTCTCTCCGTCCATCCATCCGTCCGTATGTAACCCCCCGCTAGTCACCCCTGCGTTCCTACTTTCGCACCCCCGCGTGCCCGCTGCACATGCTGGATCGCTCGGGAGGGAAAACGCCGACGCGAAGTAGGGCGCACCCTTCTTCCGCTCTCGCTTACTGGGTGGCCGAAACCACCCGCGAACAATTACAAACAGCACAGAACATCGAGACAAATGTTTCATCTAAATATCGAAAGTAAACTCTGAATTATTTAACGTGAGAAATTTTATCGATCTTGCTTACCTATTAAAAATCTGATGTGACATTTAAACATCTGTATATATAATTTCAAATCTGCACATAAATGCGCAGAATTTAAAAATAAAAATAATTTACTAAAAATAAATAACGTTTGTATCAAAACTATGATAATTTCGAAAATTTAACAATGATATCTACTACTATAATTTGTCTAATTTTTCTATGACACCCGGTACATCAGAATATACACACACACACACACACACACAAGATCACCGTGATTCGAGTCTACAAGCACCCCTTGCAACCCCGCAACCGCGGAGCGCGCGTACGTTCTCTACCGTCCAACCCTCCTTCTCTCGCGTTACCCACTCGCTTTGCTCTCTCCTCTAGCTACGGCTACTCTCTCTCTGTAACAAATCCCCCACTTCCAACCCTCCGACGGCGGTGGTCGTCGGCTTGCGCGCCCTACACGGCGAGTCGAATCGGGAGAGTTTCCATCCCCTACCGATGCGATGGTCGGGCAACCCCACCCTGGACGCGGGGAGATATCTTCCATCCCTAAACGGGGAGAAGGGGTGCGCGCATATCGTCGCTATACTCGCCACTCCGCCGCTCCTCCAACCCCCTCGTTCCCGTAGCTAGAACGCCTCGGCGTTTCGCGCGTCTCTTTATCCTTGGAAACTTCAATTCCTATTCTCCCCTCGCTCCGCCGGACTCTCTGCCGATCTTGCCGCCGAATCCCGCACTCTCGACATATCGAATGCTACGTCACAGCGGAGAGATATACGGCTATTTCGCAAAGTGGTTAAATGCACCGCCAGATTACGGGGGGGAGGATTTGCGAAGGGTCGACGATTCTCTGGAGCTCGGCGCTCCCGTCGTCGGTCCCGAGACTGCGAATATCGGTTATACGGAATCACGGAATTCCACTGTAGAATTCCGTCCTCGAGCGATTCCGGACCCTCGAAGATCTCTCCCGCGCGCGCATACACACACCCCGGATCCCAATCGCATATTCAACATCGAACGCGTACTTATATATGATTCCTCATATTGTACATACAAACAACAAAACAAACCGCGATTCCTTGAACGTCGATTAAAATACTGCTACTGAGAATCGGTGTTTAGAAAGAATCACGCTAGATTACATCTGTGGGAAAAATAAGGGTTTATACAGCCTTAAAGCTCGGAGAATAGAGTATTTTCGGTGATAGATTTATACAAGGAAAGCGCGGCGAAGATAGATATTTTATTCAACAACATTTACCATAATTGAAAACACCTTATTCTTTCGTATCTCTCGACTCAGGGGTAACGTATAACTCCCTTTTCTTCCTTCCCGAGTTAACAGACGTCACAAGGATCGCTCCTCTAAAGCTCACACTCCAACGGCCACACTTAGCGCTAAACGTGGCAGTGGATAGAGGCGAGAGAGAGAATACAGGTCGGAGTACTTTTCGTTCCTTTATTCCGCCGTCTTCTTTCTTTCCCCTCCGGCATTCTTGTATCCTTCTCCGTTGCTATCGTCGCATTGTCGTCGTCTATATATTCGAGCTAAGGGAAGGGAATGTATGTGGCATACGGGCTCCCTCGACCGTACGAATGTTTCTTTCTCTTTCTTTTTCTTTCTCTCCCTTTGCTCTTTTCTCCCCATCACCGGCGGGGTTCCCGATTCTGCAAACGACTCGCGGAAAAATAATTCAGAAAATGAGAACCACGACTCGAGAAAGATGGGATTCGCCCGAGAGACGAGAGCGAACGAGTGAGATAAAGAGGGAGAGGGAAAAGAGAGACTGAAATGAAAAGAGAAATGAGAAACTTTGGATTTGGCTACGCAGCGAGAAGAATGACACGTTGGCGGTAGTGGACGAGGTGGAGGAGTGACTCGTAGTCGTGTACAAATTCTCCCTGAAGGACCTCTTAGACCTAATTGGCCGTCCGAATCGATATCTGCCCGTCCGTTGTCGGCAAAATTGCGACGCTGTGTGTTTCTCTCTCTCTCATTCTCTCCTCTCTCTTTCTCTTCATCTCATGAAACAGAGAAAAAGAGGAGGGACAATTCAAAGTGACGAGAAAATAAATCTTACGGAATTGGTCCGGAAGAGGGTTGGTAAAGTTGCGCTTTTCTTTCGCCGTTTCATTTAGTGCTTTATGAAAATAAATCGAATCGCGACCGTTACCTGGTTTGTTTTTAAAAACAGTGACGCAAATTGATGTAAAAACAAATTTGAATCGCCGACCAGGATGTAATCGGATGACGAATGCGTGCGAAGAGATAAATTTCTCTGATTTACAAAGATTAACAAAGAAGAAACGACTTTAATACGCAATACATCGATAATATTAACGTAGTTACAAGTCAATTAAAAAAAAACAATTGTTGAGCAAATTAAGTGTATTTTGAAATTTGCCTGCAATTTTGATTGCAGAATACAGGAAACATAAATTTAAATTCTAAGAAGACCTGTAAAAAAAAAATCTCAAATAAATAATATCACACCTTTCAAAAATGTTCTATTTGTGAAAAATCGCTAAAAGTGGGACACTTTTGACGATTTTTCGTAAAGTTCATTAACCTTACATAAATTTAAATTTGTCTCATTCTTTCATATCATTATGAATTATTGATGAAGTTTCTTCTTTCCTACGAGAAACAAAGATGAGAGAAAAATAAATAAAAGATGAGAGAAAGATAGGATAAAGCGGAACGTAACGATATTATGTGAGAATGCGAGCTTTTGCTTCTCTCTATTGATGTTACACTTGATGAAGGTGGATTCGCACAGGCGCTACAGAGGGAGAGAGATAAGAGAGAGAGTCGATAACGCGCGTCTTTGTGCGCGATGCATCCGACGATGCCGCGGTGGTGTGGCACGGCCGAACGACGCTATTTAAGCGACTACTTAAAATCAATAGCGGCCCGACGTTTATATCGCGCCAAGGGTCTGACAGCATAATTCTTATGCTCTCTCTTCTTCTCTTTCTCGCTCATTCTCTCCTCTCTCTCTTTCTTTCCCTCTCTCTCTCTCTTAAACCTCATCCGGCTTGTCTCTGCGAAATCTCTGCCCTCCGCAGATCTTCTTCCATTGTAAGATCCGGGGGATCGCAAGACGCTGGAGAGGCTTACGGAACTAGTAGATACAATCGAATATACGTATGTGCGTGTGTGTATATTTCGACGATATTGAAGTATCAATTTCATTTTCGAGATATTGAGTATTTTTCGCATCCATGTATTTCTTACTTCCACGCCAAAAGCTCGTGAATGGAAAAAGCACTTCCGTTATCAATTTTCTGAAATTTTTTAAACAGTGTTTACATGTATGTATATAATACTTTTCAAACTAATTTTCTGAGCGCACAATATTTCCATTCACGAGTCTCACATTTACGTTCGATTTATTGCTGCTATATAAACTGTACATACGCACACATACACAAGATATTGATAATATTGCGATAGAGTATCAATACTTTCCCTATACGATACTCCAATATCGTTGTGTGATTGTTTTTCGTGTAAATTATAATGCGCCATATATCGGATAACAAACATGAAAATAATACTATTTAATTATTTTTATTTGAGAGATGAAACATTTATCTATTTTTCACCCGAGGTCAATTACTCTGTGTTGAATGCAATTTAAAAACGAACGCACATTATCTCGTCGTAATAAATGAAGCCGTACGAACGGGTAAACTATCTCGATGTCTCAATGTAACGTCGCACTTCATATCGTAATCCACTTCCACGTTACATTAAGCTGCAATAATCCCCGGATATGCTTACAAAATATATTTGATGCTATAACAATAAAAATAAAATGATCGCGAATGTTTCAAAATACGAATAAAGAGCAAGTAGACCTCGGCGAGAGCTTTGTAAAAGTGGCGAGTTAATTTTTCCGCGGAGCGCAATTGTTTTCTTTTGCTGTCTACTGTGGCACACGTATTATAAATTCATCAATAATTTGTAAAATTAATATATAAAAATCTCAAAACATGATTCGAAGTAAATCGAAAACGTTTTCCTTGACTCAATTCACTCTGTTTTATCTAAACCGAATAGAGAGTAAAATATTGAGCAATTCAGGGTGTGTGTGTGTGTGTGTGTGTGTGTGTGTGTGTGTGACGTAACAAATATACATTTGTTTCGTTTTAGTATATAATGAACCAGAAATTTTTATTAAAGGGCACAGTTGCACTGTTCAGTCCCTTCAGGAAACAAAACACATATAAATTTTATTTAGATTGGGTTTGGGCTAAACAGAATAGAAACTAAAAAATAGTGTTTGTATAGTTAGTATGCGCAAACCCATCTTCACAATTTAGAAAAAGAAAAACAATAATTATATATCGTATTGGAACACAAAAAAGCACACAATCACGGATAACGCTTACAGAGTATTTCCGCTATGGTACCATATTATAACGGGAATAAATTGTCTAGACAAATGCACATAAAAATCAGAAATACAAAGTATTCCATCTGCACGCAATTACGCGTGAGTCGCGAGTTATTTGTAAATAAACATAAAAGTTCCGTAACATTGCGAAACTATTTTCCATTGCAATTGTTTTTTGTTTTGTTTTGCATACAAAGTTTTGTACACAGAAATTTTTTAAGATACATTAAGAATTGTCATTATTCGTGTGAGATACGTCTGTTTCTTATCAATTATTTATTTATTCTTTTTATTATTTCTCACTTTATACGCTTCGATTTTTTTCTGTTATAAAACACGAACGCACACAAAAAGTTAGTTTCATAACTTAAGACGCAAAGAGAGTTTGCAATGTTACGTAACTTGTATTTACAAGCAACCGAAACTCCAAAATTTCACCGTCACAAAATAAATTGAGGTCTGTTTTATATCAAGTCGAAAATCTTCGTTCTCGTTAATTATAGCGACAATAATAATAGTAACAAATGTATATCACATTACAGTGTTTGAATCGGATATGCAGTAGCGTGATAAGTGGTTCCGCAATATGATACACAAAATGTATGAGATATTAAATTTTTTAACAAAATGGTAAAGTTGTGTCGATAAACTGACATTTGTTTTACTTTCGTTAAACTGATCTTGTTTTTCTTCTTTTAAACCAATCATAACTTAATCTTCGTGAGTTTTTTTTTGTTTTGGTTTTTTTTTTTTTTTTTTTTTTTTTTTTTTTTTTTTTTTTTTTTTTTTTTTTTTTTTTTTATTGGAGATCTAATTCCAATATTATATATTATAATCGAGCTGCGTATGTCATTCGAACGCGGAAAGACTATGTGGTCTGCATGGATTAAATTGTTGATGCGATCGATTCTCGATTTGTTGCTGGGAATGTGCTTTGCACGCAGCTCGCCGCCATTGGATTCAACCAATGGGAGTAATTTAAACGACAGTGCGACGAGATCTATACGGATGTTCTGTTTAGAGAGCTCGCACGCCGGATGTTCCGAACTTACGATTTAAATCGTAAGACAAATAAATTCAATCTCCCGGATGATCGTAGGGAGCGTTGTTTTCTTCGTTATTTTATTCGCACATAACCGGATGTTAAAACACATTACTCCTGAAACCGTATTTCTACGTCGTACGAATTACATTCGCTCAAGAACAGTTCTTGCTGCATCCGCAATCCGGATTACATGAACCGTACTTGAACATATGTTTCGTGAACAGATGTGAAAAACGTGGTCAAATATACCAAAGTAAGAAAAAAAAGCATCTTTACTTTGGCAAATTTGCAACTGTAGAAGTTATTCATTTAACGTACATTCCAGAAGCTTTGTAACAAAAAAAACAGGAATTTCGTTGCACGTCTCTAATTTTTGTAATATGCAAAATTGTAATGTCACTCACACAGCTGCATGAAGTAAAGATTAGAAAGTCATCACATTTGTCAGTGTCTGTTCACGTAACATCGCTACTATTCAATTTTTTTTTTAGTTTTTTTTTTATTTTTTATAAGCCCACTTTTTTCTGAGTTCACACATCCATTTCGCAAAAAACATCATTCTTTAGAAAGAGTCAAGTAAAACCCGACATTTGTTTGTACCTTTCGTGTGCGTGAGTAATTGGAACGCCCTTATAAGATATATTACTTTGCAGTTTGCTGCAATTGATGTTTTATTTCAGTTTTCTTACGGTTCAAAGTTTTAAAAATATCAATCACTTATATAAATATAATGAAAGAAATTTATATAAACTTGAAAACGTAATATTAAATAACTTAGTTAAAAATGAAACAAAATAAAGTTTGAAACAATTTTGACTAGCATCGTATTATCAATCATTTTCTCACTTTTGCTCCATGTATTTTAGGTGTAGCGATAAATATATATCACTATTTTAACTGACTCTTTCAAAAGTCGAATAAATATATTTCGCGAAATAGACCTCATAAAATAAATCAGTGATTCCGATTATAGCGCATTAAAAAAGCGCAGCCAAATAATTTCTTCTTAGACAGAAACTCGCCTACACAAGATCGCAAAAATCGGAATTTTCGAAAAATCGTCGTAGGCGCAATAACGATAGAAGCTAACAGAATAAGGCCGGATTTTTGTAGCAATAATCGTTACCACATGGAACCATATCATTTACGTTCGCATTACATTAAGTAGATAATATAAAATGAATGGGAGACCGTAATATTAGACTATGAGGTATAGATATGCGATTCTGATTGATCAAATTGAGATGTAGTGGGCGACAAATTATTTGATCAATAAGATCGCGCGTTCGAGATAAACTTATCGGCAGGAAGAAAATCCAAAGTGCAGGCGTAAATGTAAATCACAACATAGAATACTCGACTTGCAGCGAATAATAAAAATTTCTGTGAGAAATCGCTGCCAATTTTTTTTATAAATGATGCCCCCCCTTTTTTTTTGGTTTAGAAATGCTGCTTTGCGTACCCGTTCAAAAACCCCTTCGAACGAATTGATTCCCAATTGATGCTTGACTTTAAATTTGTGCATCACAGGATTTCACAGCTAGGTATACCGTCCATAATCTGTACCCGTTTGATGCACGCCCGTCTGACGACTAATTGGTTTGGCCCTTTACTATACGAACAAAATGTTTGTCCCCACAACGTTTTTCCCCCGAAATGAGGAAAAATAAACCAAATAGTAATACTTTTCGTATCTAGAAAGTTTCGTTTACATCGAAATAGTTTTTAATCTTTAGACACAATGTCATTACGAATCTTGCTTGCATGCTCTATTTTTCCAATATATTCGGCGCTGCAGTATAAAAAAAACACATGTATACATATGTATACTGTAAGTATATATACAATATAAAATATACAGTATTATAACGACCGACACGCACTTCGAAGAGGAGAAACCAGATGTAAATTAGTCTTCCAATGTTCGCTGGTTTTTCAAAATATGTATTTTACATGGCACCACCGTTTGTGGCAGATTACTTTCTTTTGTTATCTTGAACCAAGCGAAAAATAGCGTTCTGACGGATTGACGGAGACAATCCCCTTTTATTTTTTTATTTTTTGTTATCTTTTAACGAACGGTACTTTCTCGCTTGCGTAAGATAGATTTATCTGCCAGAATTTTAGAAGAGAGTCGCACAGTAGTCGACACGTAGTTCGAAGAAGTTTCGTTGACTCGAATGTTAGATCATTCATCAGTTTTCCCGAATATCATTTTTCCAGCTGTACAAATTTGTTTTCGCCACTCATTTATTTCATTAGTTTCACCATTTGATCATTTGAATTCAACGAATACACATATATCGTATAAAGTTTTATCAAGGACATATAGAAATTTAAAGTTGAAAAATATATATCAGAATAACCAATAAATCTAAATACAAAAAAAAAACCGATTTAAAATTCAGTTTTATCTACATTTATTTGATATCAACACTCAAAATATCGCTAAAGAGATAAGCAAGTTATTCTTTAATGCACTATCTATTGCTTTTGACGAAAAATGCGTCGCACAATAAACACACAACGTTTATTATGACATAATGTTTGCACGACAAAAAATTTGTGATGTAAGGCACGAATCTCTATACCATGACTTTATCAATTCAAGTCGCAGAAATCCCAAATAGTTTCGAACCTTCAGCCAAGCGGCTATTTACTCTCGCGCGTGATGAAAACGATGACAATGTAAAAAAAATGAAAAAAAAAAAAAAATGAAAAAAAAAAAACTCACTACAATATACTTGAATGTTACAATTCAATACACAAATGATACTCTTTCCATCACTTTGTAAAGAGAGGCGTATGCTCTTCTTCAACTATGCGCGAGCTACTGTTTGACCATGTAATAGCGCCTAAGAAATCTTAATGCTACATCGCCACTTAATTTGAAAAACCAATACTTTCACAGTGAACAACCGTTGACACGGACGCACCGTGTCAAATATACACGGCTGATCGTTGAACAGTTACAATCATAGTTTCCTCCTCTTAAAAAAATGTCCCTTTTGTGTCAGCGTTCTCACATTACTGTATATCTATTCTACAATCGCTGTGATAAAGAATTACAGTTACAATTGATACTGCAGCCCCAAATATATTTTAATCCTTTCACATTTTGTAATTACCGTTAATATTTCATTCAGAGACGAATTTGCCTCGGACAATGAAATATTTTGGTATCGCTTTTCTCTATTTTTGTAAGAATTTTTGATCCTATAAACCTAAAATAGTCTGTTTCTTTATAAAAACTAATTATATAAAACTAGTCATTGTACAATCTCTGATTCTCAATCACTGTAAAAAGAAATTCCGATTATGCTTAAAAAAAAAAAAAAACAAAAAAAAAAAGAAAAAGAAAAGAGAAAAAACAATTTTTACAAAGATGATTATATACAAACAGAAAAGATAAGATAGTTTTTAAAGCGCTAACGAGTGACTTGAACTTCAGAGTTGTTTGACGCGGTATTTTATCAAAATCAAGCCATGATCAAACTTTACAACTGATATTTTAATATCCAATTTTCAGATCGCGCTGAGATCTGTGGGTACGATCTGTATGTATATATGACCTTAAATACCGATGTTCTAAGGGCAATTTATACATATGCATAACAGTAGAAAAGTAATGAGCACATGTGGACCGGTATGTTGTACTCAGCAAAGATTGACCGACAGTATATTCTTTCTTTAACATGCCCTTTTTATCATCGTCAGACAACAAAAGAAAAGAAATACTGGAAGAATGAAAGCTGTTGTATAAAAATCTCCTATTAAAACGATGTTGTGTGTACTCGCGCGTGTAATATTTACAGTTATGATAAAATGCAATGATTGATTATACAAGTTGTTATTCACATATCTGTTTACATATTGTGCATCTTGATGATGGCTTGACTCTGTAATAGTTTCGTAGGCTATGTACATTTAATAAATGTATTTTTTGTATGTACAAAGATTAACTCGCACAAACATTCAACTCTAATCACACACCAATCAAAAGAGACACATTCACGCCTTAGTATACAAACTTATATTATCATTGTATATTTATTATATATGACGGTGTATCGAAACTACTTGGACACATTACCCTCTTCCATACTATTATTGTCTTCTGGTCTTGCTACGTACAAACTAGGGTCTATCACCTTTGGGATAGGTTTTATTTCTGTTCCAAGTTCCTGTTCGATACGATGTAGGTTGAAACGATCTTCGTACGTGATTAGGTTAATCGCTATACCTAAGTGGCCGAATCTACCAGAACGACCGATTCGATGCAGATATGTTTCTGCCATTTTCGGAAAGTCAAAATTGATTACGACGTTCACAGCTTGAACATCAATACCACGTGTAAATAGATCACTGCTCACCTAAAAAAAGAAAAAAAAAAGAAACAATTATGTTTTTAATCTTGAATTTCAGGTATTAATATATATAAAAAAAAACATCAATCAACTTACAAGATTTCGGCATAATCCCGCACGGAAATCATGGAATACGCGATTGCGGTGCGCCTGCGCCATTTTCGCGTGTATATAATAACAGCAATACCCAAGGTCTGTTATTTTCTTAGCCAGTAATTCAACACGTTGTGTCGAATTGCAGAAGATTATGCTTTGCGTTATTTGCAACTACAGAAATAACACATAAAAATGAAAAATGTTTGCACCAATGTATTAAAATTAAAATTATATTGCGAATATCGCGTATAAGTCTTACCTTGGAGAATAACGTGTTAAGGCAGTGAACTTTTTGTCGTTCCTGTACAAAAGCGTAATATTGCGTTACGCCCTTCAGAGTCAATTCTTCCATTAAATTAATCTCATATGGATCTCTCAAATGTTTCTCCATAAATTGTTTCACAGTTAGAGGAAATGTAGCTGAATACAATAGAATCTGACGTTGCGGTGGCAATCTAGAAAACAAATACCCATCAATAAGCAATTGAAATTGATAAATGAGTGAAATAATTATTTAAACAATTGCGCAAGTATATTGACAAAAAATTAGTTATCGAAGTATCAAATATAATATTTCTTTCACACACACCTAGATATTACATGATCCAACATTCCTTTGAAGTCTTGTGACAGCAGTTTGTCTGCTTCGTCCAAAACTAGAATTTTGCATTCACCCATATTTGCTACATGTTTATCCATTAGATCAAGAATCCTTCCTGGTGTTGCTATTATCACTTGTACTAAATAGACAAATTCACAAATAAAATTATTGTTTATAAGCAACTATTTCTAGATTTTATAGTAATTGTCCGCGTAATTGTCACTTAGCAAAAGGATTGCAATTACAGTAGGTAGGAAATGGCAGTTCGAGTTTGTTTTCATGTAAGACTTTCGAGAACAAAATATAATAAAAGAGAGAAGTTATTTATCATTAAGAGCAAGCAAGACATGATATCTTTATTCTACATCAATAAAAGTAAAACAAATATCTCAAACAAATTGTTAAGATAACAAAACTCAAGCTCAAAAAAGTCTAAATAAATATGATCAGAATAATTTAGTGACATAACGCAAAAAAAATAGTAATAACCTTTTTGATAAATCCTCATAATATCGTCGCGTAAGTTAGTTCCACCAGTAGTGACCATCACTTTTATATCCATATGCTTTGCAAGCTCGATACAAATTTGTGATGTCTGTAACGCTAACTCTCTCGTAGGTACAATTACCAGTGCTTGGATTACGTCTTTTTTTGGGTCAACCTGATGCAAATCAAACAGAAATCCAATAATATACATACATATAATATTAATAAATATGTTTACAAAATATTTAAACAAAATTTTTTTTTTATTTTATACCATAACATAATTTGATAACAATAATTTGACTTTCAAACTAAGTTCTTTTGGTTTATAATGATGTTTCTACATATGTATATGTCAACTGCAAATTTTAATAGTAAAACTTTCTCATTATTTTGTAAAATATTCTTTTTTAATAACACGTAATATATTACATGTAAAATAAGAGAAAATATAGATGATCTGACTTGATATTTGTGATATAATAAGGCAAATTATTTATGTTCGAAGTTATACCTGTTCCAACACTGGAATAGAGTAAGCTCCTGTTTTACCAGTTCCATTTTTCGCTCGCGCTAAGATGTCTTTACCAGAAAGTGCAATGGGAATACTTGCTTCTTGAATCGGTGATGGCTTCTCCCATCCCTTCTCAAAAATTCCCATCAATAATTCTCGCTTTAGGCAAAATTCTTCAAACTCGTTACCTCGCGTGTCAGTAACATCCTGTAAAAAGCATTCATTTAAAAGTAAATTTTAATTTAAAATAAATTTATGTAATTTTATAAATTTTTTATTTTAGTTTATATTTAAAAAAAATAGACAAATAAATGTTCAACCTAAATATATTCAAAAGAACAATACTTACACTTGTCTTGATCCTTTTATCTTTCGGTGGAATTTTTAATTTGGCTTTCCAACCCACATCATCCATTTTGTCTATTTCTGATTTATTAGATAAACCAGAATTTAACATGTGATTAGAGTTCATATGCGTTTCTGTCATCATTTTGGAACTATTATAGTGTATACTTTCTTTTCCTGAAAAGAAATATATGTATATAGTGTAATGTTAACATATATATATACATATATATTCATATAAAATTACTATCTGATGTAAACTACTGCACATACAATCTATATATATACATCTTATATAAAAAGAGAGAAAAAGAAAAAGAAATAAAATTTTATCACTATATATTTTTAAAGATATTTGTAAATTGTATTTATAAATACTTCATATATCACAAATTATAATCTCTCTACATATTATTTTCTTTTATATATTTTTATAAATATGCAACAATAAATTTTTTCAAAAAATATTGAAGAAATTAAAATAAAATATAAAATTGTATAAAAATGTTGTTAAATATATTTAATAGCGCGTTTAAGTTTTCGTATTAATGCCTGAATAGGACTGCCAGAAGGAGAACAAGACCAAACAAAATTGACCTACAATGTATGTCTATAGATATACTGTGTTTGCTGTTATAAATACATTCAAATGTGCTAAGTGTTTTTGTGTGTTTGGATCTACACAAGGAAACCATGAATACCTTACAGATAGAACAGATAACTATAATATGAAAAATATAATTTTCTTGTCTTTTGTAACTGCCGCAATATAGATAAAAACAAGATAAAAAAAAGTATCTCCTGATTCATGTTAATGATTTGTCATTTTTCAAACAATGTTAATAATAAATATGTATATCTCTTTATTTATATATATATATATATATATATATATAGAGAGAGAGAGAGAGAGAGAGAAAGAGAGAGAATATTTATTTGCTCCTTCCATATAGAATAATGCTTTATATAGAAAAATACTTTTTATCTGCATCATAAATGAATCTTGGAGGTCAATTTACAACACATCAGAATAACAAAAAATGCAAACAATAACAATGAAATAAAACAATGAAATAATCAAACTGGATAAGTACTAAAAATTATCCAGATAAAGGAGACAGTAATTTCACAAACGTGTTTTGTTATTAACAATAACCAGTATATTCAGCCGTAATATGAGCAAACAAGTTTGCCAATTTCAAACACGTAACGTTCAAACCGTCGACAAAGGCAAAGTCATACAATTGCGCCAGTAAATTTTAGTTTTCCAACAATTCGAAACGTTGCACGCACAATGGTGATGCCGTCCGTACCCAAGTACGTTTCTCACCCCCTAATGTGTCCGTTGAGTCGGTTTGAAGTCGTTCAGGACGCGAATCCGCATCAGCACGACAGAAAAAAAAAGAAAACTGTACGAAACCGGTAGGTCTGGGACTGAACAGACTTTTCGCGGCGACTTTGTCCTCACAGGCGTGCGCCGCGTGGAGCGACGCGGCCGAAGGCAAGGGGTAGAGACGGACCAGAGGGTCCATGCAACGGCGTCCAAGCGGACGGATTCCTTACCTCAAAAACGGATGGACGTCGATGCCGTGTTGTATGTTATGTGTGCCTCTAGCACTCGATCAGGGGGAAACAATACGCCAAAATGGCCGTTCCCAATGTCAATTTCGTCGACTATCACGCAGCGCCAGCGACCGCGTCGGAGACACCGTTCGGTGCGCTTCTTTTTTTCTCTCACAGCGTACACTCGTTCGTTTTCGTTGGGCGCTCCGAAAAAAAAAAAAATTGTTCTCGCGTTTGATGCGCGGTGTCGACTTCTCCAAGAAATTCGCTTCTGTCTCTCTTCTCTGCGTTCTCGTGATTTACGTTTAAGCTTGCAGTAACTCGAACTCCTGACTAACACACTGCGTCGAATGCCAGCGACGATTGCTTGTTCTCTATAGGCATTAGGTGCACGAACCGCACCACGAAGAGTGGGAAATAACCGAGAGCGAGTTGCCCCGTCGCGCCCTCACACGACGTGTAGCCTTCGTGTAACCACTGCGTGTTTGTCACCAGTGTCTTGGCGCGTTGTGACCAATAGCGACAGCGTATTTCTGGAAACTTGTTCCGCTATTTTGTCTTGATCAGCGGTGTTTTTTTCATTTTATTCTTTCGTATTGCATAACAACAAAATTATTATTGGTCGCTAGCGATAGGTGTGTTTTTTTTCTTCGTAGATTGCACTAACTAGCATTACAGAAACTGTAATTGGCTTATGAGGGCGCTTCTTCCAAAGATGCGCTACCAAACTACGCAAGTGTCGCGATTAAGACGACTTGACCAATCGCAGACGTACACATATATTGCGTTTACTGTTTCAAATTGTCGAGTTTATAGGTACGAGTACGCAATTACGGAAGTACTTCGTCATTTATTGCAAATGAATAGCGATAACAAATGCTATTACAAACATTTATTGATGTATATTTAGAGCACATTTATAAGGACGAAATAATATATTAATAAACTCTAATGAACGAAAAGAAAGCACAGTTTTGTATATACACACATGTAATATTGCAATAATTTTAAAAATTAGAAATGTGCGCAATACATAGATTATTACGGAAACAATTGAAATATGTATAGAGCGAAATGTCTGTTGTCAGACTTGGTATTTGTATAGTCGGATCTTATCTTCGAGATTCATCTTCAGGTAGATCTGTAAATTAGACGATCTGTACGAGGTACTCTCTTGAGAGATGAGTCTAAGATGATTCCAAATGTAAGATAGGGCTATGAATATTGTCTTGAAATTGTATTTAATTCGCATTTATGGACAAACGATTTCTTTCTTTTGAGATATACGATATTTGCGGCAAGCTTCCGGACAATGACGCTCCAGGTAGCGTCTTTGCGAAAAAGCTTTGAAACACACACCACAACGCCATTGCCATTGATGATGATTACGCGTTCTCTGATGAGCGCGTAGATTAGAACTGAAAAAATACAGTATGTTAATGTGTGTATATTTATCTCGCTTTTTTCTTTTAAATTGAAACACAACGACGCGAAGTATAAACTTGTTTTGAAATATCCAAATGCATCTTTGAACGCGATTATAGATTTTTAACGAGTTCTCGTCTACCTACCGATCGGCGAAAGACTTATGACAAACCGGACACTCGAAGGGTCTTTCCCCCGTATGAAGACGCAAGTGACCCTTTAAGACCCACGGGCGATCGAAGCTTTTGCGACAATATGGGCAATAATGCATCGTCTTTTTTTTCCAAGGTTGAACGTTCGTAGACGTTTTGTGCTCGTTAACGTTTAACGGTTCGTGTTTCTGTTTTGGAATCAGATACAAAGCTTGCGAGAGCGTCTGTGTTTCGCTACCGTTGACAATTTTCTGATTTATCGTCTCGGCGATATTTTCTGGATTTATCACTTGCATCGTTTTTGCCGATTCCGTCGTGCTAGTAGAGGAGGACCGAGATGCGTTATCCAGCGATAACGTGGACATTTTTTCCGTGTCGTTTGTTCTTATTCCGTCGAACGACGGCGAAGTTTGAGAGATGTTCGCGAAATTTCGGCTCGTATCGAACATATTGTTGTGAAAGGTATATCGGGTTACAATGGGAAGACCCGAACACGTCCAGATATTGCTTGTCTTCAACGACGGGTCTTTTGTGCGATTCTTTCGCTTAAAATCCGTGGATGGCGGTAGCCAAGAGAAATCGGTCTCTGTAAGGATCGATTTTCCGTGACGCGAAGCAAAGACATACACGTATTTCGTATCAAAATAGTCGAGATTCAAATTACATGAAAGTTTATCTCGAATCTATCAAAAGACTTATTAATAAATTACTTATTAATAAATAAGAGAGAACTTTTTGCAACATTTCATAACCATAAAAGAGGTTGTTGCTTTTTTTTTATCAACTACTTTGGTCTTACTTAAAAGATCGTACGAAAAGAACAAACACAGAATACCTTCGCTCAAAGTATCCGTCCTCGGATAACGTGTCATCGATTTTATCAAACAGCGTGGCATTTTTTAGATATAAATGAAACTATGGTCTTCAAAGAATGTTTTTAACTGCTATCCACTGCAGCAGCAAAATAGCACTGTCATGTATTTGACACACACCGGCTTTTGTTTTTATCGAGCAGTGACGTATTATCAAAAAAGGCTGTTAGTTTCTTATTCGACAACGTGGACATTTTTTCTGTGTCGTGATGAAAATTATATTATGGATAACATTAAAAAACTGAATGTGTGTGTGAAAAGAAAGAAAAGAGGAGGAGAGAGTGATATAATGACGAAAATGCGTAATTATAATATCCTAGTTTTTATTTCCAGTATGTTTCATTGATTTTCAAGAATCACGTAAGTTATTATTATTCACCATTTTTTATTTTTAAAAAGTATTCTATCGAATTTGCATTAATTGTTGACTTATATATTGTTCTTACTGACATGTTGTGTATAAAGATCTATATCATCACTTTGAAGTTAACGTTTCTGAATCATTCTGTACTGTGCCACGACCGGAGCAGGACGTCTTTTCTTCCCTTGAAATATACAAATACTTGTTACATGTATATAAGTATTTTCATTCACCACAGTAAGTACACACACACACGTACACGTTTTACTTATTATATGTTCATTCCCGCTTCCTTCTTAAAATGACTTTTTTATGTTGTAAGTTCATTACAAAAAATGTGCGCAATGAAGTTTTAATTGAAATATGATATAATTTTAAATCACATTTAAACAATTTTAAAAATTTTGTTCTTATAATGTTGGTTTCAAAGAAGATAATTTGTTCTTATTTTATATTTAGCTGAACTTATTCTATATTTAGCTCTCTTTTAAATAACAATAATCTCTAATCACTTGATATCTTTGTGAAAAGTTGTTTCTTCATACTAAATTGTTTTCTTGATTTTAAACATCTGTTTAGGTGAACGACTTTTCTTTCGATTGAAAACTTTCTTCAACGCACATTTCATAATTTCATATAATAATTTCATATACATAATTTCAAGTTTTTTTTTTTGCAGATGCCTCATAATATGGGCTCGTTGTTTATATCCAGCTTCTTATTGTCTCTTCTTCATAAAGGTAGAATAGAAAATTTTTGTGTATTAAAAAACCACCGAGAGATAAAACTTAGAGTTTTAACATCCTCTAAAGAAAACTATGTCTTTCGTTTTTTCGCATCGATCTCAAGAGACATCAAGCTCTGCTGGTTGTCTAATCGCAACATTCAGTCGCTTTGTATTTTTCACTGACTTGTAACACAAAACTCTCTTATTCTTACAATTAGATTTGCCGCTTCATGTAGCTACGCAGGAAGAATCCCGCCCTGCTGGCGCTTTTAAATGCGCTAATAACGAAGTTGTGTCGTATCTGGTCGAATGCGATGGAAAAGACGACTGTGGCGATAACTCGGATGAAATGCATTGTAACGTGAGTATTGTGCTGTATTTGATATAGAACAAAATAAAAATTACTCTTTGCACTTAGTCTTTGCAACAACCGAAGATCTCGTGTCTTTTACGCTTCGCGGATCTTTCAGTTTTTTTTTTTTTTTTTTTAACAAAAAACGACAAATATCGAATACATAATGTTTTGGTGCTTTCAGTATACCGCGACTTCGAAGATTCTTCCTCTCCACTGTTCGTACACAAATGTAACTTATACGTGCAAAAGCGTGAATACATGTATACCACAGGAAAAATTTTGCGACACAGTAATGGATTGTCCGGACGGAAGCGACGAATACAAAGATTGCATACACGATGTAAGTGTGTACTTTTGTTCCGCGTTCGAAATGAGATATATAGCGATGTAAATTCTCGTACTACTTTTGCAACAGTTACAGTGTGACGCTAAATATAAGTGCAAGGACGGACATTGCATACGAAAAAACTGGGTTTGCGACGGCATGAAAGATTGTCCCGACGGTTCTGACGAATTATGTGGTAATTTTTTTATTATTAAGAGTAATAATAAGATACGTCAGAATTTTACATGTACGCTTTGTGTCACTCAAGTACATTCTTAATGTTTTCGTTAGCGACTTCGGAAAGATCAGCAAAACATTGTACACCTGCAAATAATATGTATTTATGTAAAAACAAACGGTGCATCTCTCTCGACGTGGTGTGCAATAACGTGGATGACTGCGGAGACCTTTCGGATGAAGGTGGTAATTGTAAGTATATATATATATATCACGCGTTTCTTATTTTTATCATTGTTATCTCTTTATATTTCGATAGCGCACGGCGTGTCATAGAAGTTTCGCGCGTTGATTGTTAAAATTATTTCATTTTCAGGTAAATCGGCGTGTTTGAGCAATTGCGAGCATAAATGTAAGAATACACCTGCGGAACCTCTGTGCATCTGTGCGGCAGGTTTCAAATTGAAAAATGAAACTTCCTGCGAAGGTAAATTCACAAAACGACGACAGCGATGACAGTTCGTCAATGTCTCTTTCGCTTAACATACTATTCTGTTTTTCTGTTTTGTATAGACATCAACGAATGCGAGACTTTCGGAATATGCGATCAGTTGTGCGAGAACACGAAAGGGTCGTACAAATGTTCCTGCAAACACGATTACAAATTGCAGAATGACAAAAAAACTTGTCGTGCAGCAGGTAAACTTGTGATTTCGCGAAGCGCGTTACGGCGTCTGTGATATCCCATTTACGTCATCGGAATTTCACTGATGTGCAAATCCTTCTTTTGTTTTTTTTGTCGAATTTAGGTCACGGTGAAGCTACACTGTACTTCACAGATATAAAACAAATTCGCGGACTATTTCTGGAATCGAAATTATCTCATGTAGAGCACGAAACACAACGTAATCGTTTTATCACGAGCATGGCTATAAACAAAGACTATATATATTGGAGTACTAAACGGATCATCTACTTAAGTGACTCAAAAGCAGATCATGAACATTCCGATGTAAAAGTCGTTACAGTAGGTAAGCACGCAAAAACAATTATTATTTTTATATAAACACTTGCATCTTATTTTTTCATTCGCATTCTTACAGCAAAAAGCGTTCACTTTTTACAAGTTGAATAAAAAATATAAATCAGTTTTTTACTATAAATAAATTTTTAAAAATACTACAATTGTGAAAAATCTTTTACCGCATAATTTTTCTTTTCTTTTTTTTAAAGGCCTGAAAAATATACAAAACATGGCTGTGGATTGGATTACGGACAATTTATATATCGCAGATTGGTATTTTGTCGCGGTTTGCACTTATAACTGCTCCTATTGCAAAGAATTATTGCCTATCACAAATGGACAACCAACAGCACTTGCTCTGTCACCACCCAACGGGTAATTCTTTACAAGTCTTGTTCAACTTCAGCCGATAAATAATAATCTTAGAAATACGTAGGTTACAAATCTTATCGATTAATTTATCCACATTAATTATTAATTGATATAATGGATATTAGATTAATTTGCATACCTTTTTCTTATAGAACTTTTTTTTTACTATTTACCAAACTTGCATTTTAGCAGAACTAAACTGTGTGTTTAATAAAATTTTATATTTTATATATTATTTATACAGAATAATGTTTGTGAGTTGCACAGTCCATAAAGACCAGATAGCATTATCCACATTCATAGTAAAGGCGGATATGGATGGAACAAACAGCAAACCATTTGTTACTTCAGACATAGGATATTCTTCTGGGATAACCGTTGATCACGGAACTGATCGAGTATATTGGGTTGATACGAAATTATTTAAGATCGAGTCAATACGTTTAGACGGCACCGATCGAAGAGTCAGTGTCTTTGTCTCTTATTTTTATAAAGTTACTTCCAAACGCGAGTAAAATTTTGAACAAAGTTTACTCACAATGTGTAATAACATCAACAGGTCTTGAAAGAAAACTTGTTAACGAGTCCGATTTCCATAAGTGTTTTCGAAAAGTTCGTATACTGGAGTAGTAACTTAACAGGAGACATAGAGTATTGTAATAAGTTTAACGGGAAAGACTGGAAGACGTTATATCACGCAAATGATGTACCTCGTAACTTTCACATTCTTCATTCAGCTGCAAGACCTAAGGTAGACGGCACATACTTGTTTTTCTCTTTTATTACAAAAATCATCGTTTGACTTCTAATTTCAGATTAAAAATCCATGTCAGCAACATTCGTGTCCCGAGTTGTGTCTGTTGAATTCGAATAAGAGCTACACATGCGTTTGTACTTCTCAGAAAAGATTTGTCGGCAACATGTGTTTAGGTAAATTATTTACGTCAATCCAAAACGATCAAGAAGAAATTTTAGTACGCACATATTAGTTATTTACATATTATTGAGATATATGTCACACGATGTCGAGAAATCTATCGAGAAATCTCTCAGATGAGAGTAAATATAATTTCAGAATTGACGGAAGTGGAAAATGTGATTGCCATCTTTGAGGAACACTTTGTACATTATTATAACGGAATGATAGGAGTAGAGAAAATGGTTTCACTTCACGACTTTACGCTGATCAAGGAAGCAACTTGCAACCCACTAACTGGTAACAACAGAGTCGCTATTTTACAAAAGCTACTTACTTGTAACGTTGTGTTCGATTTTCATGTTTTAATTTCTTTTTGTGCAATTGAAACTTACACAGGCGACATACTTGCATACGACGCTTCTTTCTTGAAAATCATTCGCTACAATCCCCATACCGGCAATATTACTAATTTATTGCCGTTCAAGGGCTTGGTGCAAGGAATGGCAGTTGATTATATCGGTAATAATTTAATAACATCTTGCGAAGAAAAGCGCACTATTGAGGTGACCAGTATGACAACTTGGAAGAAGACGATCTTTTACTTTAAGGATATTCCCAAGTCTGTCGCGGTAGTGTCTGAACTGGGGTAACGTTTTTTTGTTTTTTTAATATTATTTATAATTGTCAGAGTTTCGTCAAGAGACAATCAAGACAAGTTCTTCTAACGTACAATCTATGTAAATATATTAATGTGTAATACTTTTTGTCTTTTGTAGTTTGATGTTTGTAGTTTTCACGAAGCAAAACGGTTCCAATAATAATTCTTATATAGAAAGAGTGCGTATGGACAATATCAAAATGAGAACGAAATTTATATACGAAGATTTCATAGGTGACTATCGGATATCATTGTTCTACGACAGATACACAAATAGACTTTTTGTGGGCGACTATTTGTTCGGTGGTATCTCATCATACAGCGTTAAAGGTTCGCATTTTAACTCTCGCAAACTTTAAGTTTTTCATTTCGCCAACTAATCTCGATACACATCGGCGAAGTAATGGAAATTAAATCGCACTTTGTGAGCAAAAATATGTTTGCAAATATATTTACTTATATAAATAAGGAGTGTGCCTGAATATCAAGCATTTCGGTTTTTTTTAGAACTCATCCATACTAGTAGTAACACGGAAAACTCTTATCATGTTGGATCTCAGAGATTGATAAGCATTGCTGTAACTAAAGATGAAGTTTACTGGACCGAAAAGAATATTGATGAGTTATTCTGGACATGGAAAAGTAACGTAATAACATCATCGCGTTCTGCTCTTAGGAATGTCGCGCTTAGTGAGTTCGATATTGTAACAACAGAACCATATGTGTGGAAGAGAAAAAAAAAATATATATATACAGGAAATAAAAAAACGACTCAGCAAAAAAATTCTTTCCAGAATTACCTATAAAACGGTTATTATCGCTCGTGACTGTTCAGTGCCAGATCCAAAATATCTCCAAAGTCGGTTGTCATAACAATAATGGCAATTGTTCACATGTGTGCTTGCCTACTTCATTTAACACATATGTAAGTATGCAAACGATGACGTGATAATAACGCGTCGCAAGTATTTTACTGCACTACGCATCTATTTGTCTAATGCATTTGTTTTTTTTTCTTTTTTTTTTTGTAATTGCCGTCAGATTTGCGCTTGCCCACCTGGAATGAAGCTAAGCGCGAACGGCCATACGTGTGAGATGCTATCTGTATGTCGGGACGGTGAAGTTAAATGCATCGAGCATGATATTTGCATAAAACACGAGCAATGGTGTGTTCAACATTCACTTTTTATCTATACATTTGATTTACTCCATCAATGAAGTAAAAATAGTGTGCATGCTGTACTAATTATTACACACTCACCTAACAACATCCGATATATTGACGCATGTGCGAATTTATTAAAATCAATCTCTGTCCTTCGTATCGTTAAAACTGAGAAAGATTCGTTTCTAATAATGAATTTATCGTATGCGATATATCATATGACATTTGCGGGATCGTGCATTTTGTTTTACAGGTGCAACGGTGTCGCGGATTGTCCGAGTAATGAAGACGAGGCGCACGATTGCGAGCGAAGCAACAACACTTGCGCGCACGGTCAGTTCAAATGCAAGAACGGCGAGTGCGTGAGCTTGAAGAGTCGTTGCAACTCTCACTTCGATTGTCAGGATAAGTCAGATGAAGAGGACTGTGTCCTCCTAAAGCAGTGCAAGCATAGTAATTGAATACCAGTGAACAAATACAGTTATTTTCCCTCTTTGAATGATCGAAGATATTGTAATTTCACGCACTTTAATTTTCAGACGAATTCCGATGCATCGACGACAGCAAGTGCATACCTCAAGAACTCGTATGCAACAGCTGGGAAGACTGTGACGATGTCTCCGATGAGGCAGGCTGTGGTGATAAAACTTGTTCCGCGAACGAGTTTAGATGCAAATCGGGACAGTGTATTCGGAAGATGTGGGAATGCGACGGCGAGGTGAGTATCTGCGATTGCAAAATTATGCGAACTTACGAATATGTAATATTTTAGTGCTATATTCTAATGAACGCAAAACACATTTCTGTGTTTTTTGAAACTGAATTCTCAACGTTCAGAATTAACTTATTTTACTCGCGGTAACAAATACTACGTGTCGCGTTCTATACGTAATCTTGTATGTACATTTCAGGTGGATTGCAAGGACGAATCAGACGAACATGGTGATTGTATCTCCCAAACAAAGTGCGCGGAAAAGAAAATGTTCTTCTGCGCCAACGGTCATTGCATATCCCATTTATTAAGATGTAACAACATAGATGATTGCGGCGATAACACCGATGAAATGTTTTGTGCTAGCCAGACGTATATCCGTCACACCGATGACAAGTGCTACCTCAATGAATATAAGTGCAACAACACCAATATATGTGTGCCAGAAGTTGTAAGGTGAGAATATATAGACTTTTGTTTTTCGCACATACGCACACAGAACACCCAAGTGATGAATGTTCCTGAACGTATATAAAGAGAGAAAGAGACTGACATATCAATTGGCTTCTTCTTGCAGATGCGATGGCGTTAGAAACTGTCCGCAAAACGATGACGAAAACGGTTGCTCAAAGTGCTATACGAACGAATTCACCTGTCGCGACGGAGAGTGTATTGAGAAAGAGTTTGTATGCGACGGCGAAGCCGATTGCACGGATGGATTGGATGAAGAGAACTGCTTCAATAGCAGAAATACAACATCCGAATGTGAAGAATACGCGTGTTCCGACGGCATTTGTATACAGTTTTCGCACGTGTGCGACAATTTTGCGCACTGTCACGACGGTAGTGATGAAAAAGGAGAATGCGGTATGTATAGCGGTAAAAAGAGATGTTTTTTTTCACGTTATTAGAGCTATTCCTGTCAAAAAAAAAAGAAACACGGAGAGAATGTTCAAATCAAACTGTATATCTTCGCATATCGAAAGAAGACGCGCAGAATGTTTTCGCGAGATGCATTTTACGTATGTTTCTTTTGACAGCAAACGCCTGCACGTTGCTCGGCAATGTTACCTGCGAACACAAATGTTACAAGGCGCCGAACGGCGGGATTTGCCGTTGTGACAAAGGATACTACTTGGCTAACGACAAAATATCCTGCACGGACATAAACGAGTGCGATCACAACGTTTGCCAGCAGATTTGTCACAACACTGTAGGCTCCTATGATTGCTCGTGCTACAAAGGCTATGTTCTTCGTCCTGACAATGTTGGTTGCAGAGCTCTCGGTAAATGGTCTTGACGTTAATTAAATCTTTGCGAGGAATTACATATTTAAAGCAACGAAATATCCATTTAGGACCGCCAATGGAATATATCTTCGCCACTTACACCGGTATCAAAAAACTGTCGATAAGTTTCAACTTCGTCGACATGCTCCACGAGGATACGACTGTGTCACGAATCGACGTGAACGATGTCGATGGCAATGTTTACTGGACTAGCGGTTAGTCTGCACTCTCATATCTTACATGTCAATTTAAGATATAACATTTAATTGAAACGTCACAGAAGTCGTTTAGAAATTATTTAAAAAACCAAGATTATACATCGTGTCTTTTATAAACCTCGAAAATCGACTAAATAAATAATAAAACCAAATAATAATAATTACAGACTATTATGGCACTGTCAACAAACTCAACGTTACAACTAAAACCATTTATACTATGGAGGGTTTTACTCCAATATCGCTCGCAGTCGATTCAATTTCTGACAATGTCTACGTCAGTAACGGGAATAATATTAAGGTATATTTTTGAATATTTAATATGTACAAAAATGTATTGTTGTATCGATTATCTCACGTCATTTAAATTGCCGCTGTCCGTCCTCAAAGAAGTTTAAGTTCTCAAAGAGTCTGACTGAAAACGCGATAAGTCGTCGAGCAAATTCAACAATCAAATTTTTATATTCCATCTAACATATTGCATAAAGTGATATTAAATCTCGATATAAAAAGCGACTGCGATTATTAATTAATTAATTATTACATAATTAAGGTATGTAACATTGAGCAAAAAAAATGCGCGACACTGATAACAACGAAAAATGGAGAGAGAATAGTGAAAGTCCTAGTCGACGGACACAACAGGTATCTTTTTTTTTTTTTTTTTTTAATTTGCTCTTATATTTCCACTGAAATCAATTATTATTTGATGAACCATTACAGATATCTATACTGGATTGCGCACAAAGACGTGAGTGAAATATTACGATCGGATATGATGGGATACGATAAAAAGATCATTGTCCAAGACACAGGCATTGCGAATGCGCTAGCGATTGATTCTATAAAATCAAGATTGTACTGGTTGAGAATTTCGCAGAAGATAGTCGAGTCATCCGATTTGGACGGACATGACCGGAAAACGCTCTTATTCCTTAAGGTACTCGTTATTCCAACCGATATTTCACAAGCAAACTCTTAGATGCAAAATAAGTCGCTTGTGTTTTCTAAGAAGAAAAAAAAAATTATGTTCCGATTTTTAGGAACCCATCTTTGAGATGCATATTTTTGAAAATGAGCTGTATTCGTTTTTGCACGGCTACTTGACGAAATGCAAGTTGTACGACAACAAAGCGTGTCATCGTATTAACATAGAGGCGACCAAAGATGGAAATGATTTTGTTATCAAACATGTTTCTAAACTTCCATATGACTGGATGATGACGTCTCTTGGTTAGAAATCAATATATATATATATAGTAAACATGCATCTAGTAACGGTGCAAGTTTATTTTTAAAATCAACATTGAATTGTTGCATGCTTGTTCGACAGGTGAGAATCCTTGCAAGAAACTGAATTGCACTTTTATGTGCGTTTCGAAGACTGAACCCACATGCATTTGCGAAGACGGCACATCGGTAGAAGCTAATAAACCTTGCACAGGTAGCAAAGAAAAGAGCAAGAAAGTGGAAGATCACAGAGGAATTATTGTTTTATCAATACTAGGCGCAATGCTTACTATAGGTCTACTTTATTATTGTTACCGAAAAGAATTGTTAAACTGCTGGAGAAGAATTAAAAGCGATAATACGTATGTCTACATTTTTCTATTTATTAGCTTGCTATATGCAATCAGACGTTTTTTTTTGTTACAAACGATAACTATTTACATGTTATTTATGTTTCAGAGTGCTTTCCTTCCGTAATCTGTTGTACGATCAAAATACGGACGGTCTGTTCGATTCAGTCGAAACTTCAAGTGCAATTTCGAGTTTGAATTCGAACAACTGTACAGACAAATTTATTAAAAAGCACGAGTATGTAAATCCCCTTACCAGTGAAGTACTACAACCACGAGTAAGTAGTAACATCGTATAAATGCAACGCACGAACATAACATCATTTTTTTTCAACTGTATCATATATGTGTATGTTTTGCATTTATGTTAAAAAAAATTTCAACATGTAGAGTGACACAACTGTCGCAAATGACGATCAACAAAATCAAGTGATCATTTAGATACGCATTATAAATTATAAGACTTAAATATGTTCTCTTGTAGACTAGAAGAAAATGCGTAAATACAGAACGAACAGAATCGATGGACTCGGAGGAGATTGAAGAAACAAACAAAACTCATGTCTTAATTAATATCGAGCAATAATATAAGCATAATTTTACTTGTGCGCGAATTTTTAGGCTATACAATTTAGTATACGTTTAATCATTCTTTCTCTATATTAGATAAATATTTGCGACTTTCGAGTTATATTCACGTTTTTCATACGTTTTTCAACATTACAATCGCTCGATGTTACGAGTTCAGAGATCAGTTTGAGGCACAGTGAGAGAATCTATTATCATTTTTATATAATTGTTCGAAGAATCTAACTTGAACTAATTTTTGACCAGATAGCTACTGTCTTGGAATAATTACTAGTTGTGAATGCATTATTTATTCTCTCGCGCGGACAAACCAATTTGCGCGAATCACAATATCTCTTGTTTATCTCTCTTTTGAATCTGACAACTGTAACGATAAATACTAGATAGATACATTCTTAAAAAAAATTTTACGGATCTTTAAATACGTAAGATTTAACAATAACAAAATCAAAATGTGAACACTTTTGATACACAGAATGTTATATGACGTCTATTAAATACTTTCGTAGCACTGTTATATAAAATTATTATGTGTTTAAAAATCGAGTCGTGATCTTGAATTATTTGGGTATATATGCACGACGTGCTTAATAGAGTTGGATTTAGAAATTAAATTTTACCAACATATCTGTGATCCGCGACAGAATTTAGTTTCCAATAATTGTTTTCTTACATACAAGGTGATTTCAGTAATTGCTAGGAAGCGACTGATTTTTTTTGAAGAAATATAAATAAGAAATGTAGGATAAAATTTGTTTTAGATTTTTCTCAAGGTTTTCATTCTTGAGAAACTCAATTTTGAAAAGTGAAAACTGTATATCATACATCGTATGTATTTCGATAGCAGTTATTTTAATAAAGCAATATATATTCCTGTATTTAATAGAACAAGCTAAAATTATAAAGTTATTAATATCTACAATAAAATGATTAATAAAATATATAATAAAGTAATATATTAATAAAATAATGTAATTACTATACAAATTTTAAAATTTTTTATTAAATAGTTTATTCTACTTTTTTAAATTACTATACTAATTGTTATCGAAATATGTGTAATAATAGAAAGGTTACTAGAAGTCAATTAAATGTTAGAAAAAATAAACACAATATTAAGTGTCAACCATTGTTTTTGAAAACTACGTTTTAATTCATGTTATTTCAAAAGGAATCAGTTTTTTCCCTATTGTACTACGATTATTAAGCCGTCCTGTTACGAGTATTCAAAATTAATTTAAAATAATACATATATTCAAAATTTACACGTGCTTTTGGTATGTTTGCTGTAAGCATCAGTCTATCTTTGTTCTACATTTAAAAAGCAAGACAAACTAATGTTTAAAGCGCGTAAACGTCCAAAGCAAACGCACTCTCCATCATATACTTCGGTAGATTTTCTACTTTATTTGTTTATGCTTACTAAATCTGCGCTGGTCAAACAATTAAAAACTATAAATTTGCCATCTATAGCGCACGCTCCGCTGTCAGATTTTTCCGTAGCAAGAAAATAACAGTGTTGCAAAAACAAATGATTCAGGATTTTTTGACTCGATTTTTAACAAAGAAATATTATTTTGCTTCGAGTATATACTTATTATAAAAGAAATAAAATATGGTTATACATATACATATACATATAGATTTAAATATGTGCAATATTTGCAAAAAATATATTTATTCTCGCAGTTAATTATTTGTACATATGTTGTTTTAAATTTGTGTAGCGGTAGCACTGTTTGTGTGTGCAGTTAAAATATTTATATTGTACATATTTATTCTTGTCAACACACGTTAGTTCTCTCACATATTAATTATTATGTCGCGAAAAAATAGTGTTATTTTTAATATAAATATAATTGTATGTAAAACTATTGTATACAATAAGTTATTTTATCTTCTATAAAAAAAAGAGAACAACAATTTAATTAACAATTGTGATGAAAAGAATATTCTTTTCCGAAAAAAAAAAACAAAGTTATGAAGAATATAAAAACAACAATAAAAAGTAGTGTGGACAGATAATATTTCACGAACGTGTACACATTCGTTCAAATTATATTTTTCCAATTTGTATACTATCCATTTATTTGTCTCTACATAATAAACTTTGTACTTCTCAGCTAATTAGATAAGGACTATCAAGGGCACCGATACCTGCTACTATTCCGCCTTCATCTTCGCTCGATGATTTGGTTCTTAAAACATGTCCGACTTGATAATTGGAAATTATCTCCTTGCTGGTCCTAATAAACAAGAACACATGACGCGATAATATATCAATGTTCAGATAATGTTATCTATTTTCTTTGTCAGAGCAAAAGATATGATCGCCAAGTGCAAGTCATCTTGTCTACATGCTCACCCCACTATCACTCCATATACGCCAAGTTCTGTTATAACATCCGACAGATCGAGAGTATTTTTTAATTCTGGTTCTTCATCAGCACGTATTAGATAATTTTTTTGCAAAGGGGGATAAATGCGATCCATAAGAATCCACGCTGTCCTTTCCTTTGAATCTTTCATCAAGTTTAACCACGTTCTTATATCCTCGTTATATATATTATTCCCACCTCCTTCTCTTTGCGGCTTTAAAACGTATTTTTTTGGTTCTTTTATACCCATTTCCACTGTCTTTTTTCCATCGTTATTCTATTATTGAAACAAACACGAGTTAGATCAGTTGCAGAGCGAAAGAGTCAAAAGTTAAATGCTATAATCTAAGTAATAAGTAACTGCGAACGACTCTTACTAAGTCCAATGTGTACAATCCAGTAAATATTTCTTGTACTTTAGCAACAGAAACCTCGTCTTTTAGAAATCTTCGTAGTACATTAGACTGAGCCAAAGACTGCTGTATCTGTAAAATAAAATTACTTTAACATCAAGATATGTTTCAAATCTGATTCAAAATTAAGTATGTTATAGTGTGTTTATTACATTAGTCATAAGACGCAATAATTGAAGTTTAGAATACATACTTTTTTAGTACCTGCTAAATGATATTGCACCGATGGACATTTTATTGCTCGAGAAGTTTCTATTAACAATCTAACGTCCCATTCTTTCTGTGTAGGATAAGCTTCCAGTTCATAACCAGAGCGATAATAAACTACAGCTACTATCATATTTGCACTAAAATAATTAAAGTAATTGGTGTTTTACTGTGTTTAGATATTTATATCGTGTGTATGTCAAGATATTTATTAAGACTTTAAAAAATCTTCTTTCTTATACAAGATAAACTTGCACAATCGCTAAGCTTACACAATTAATTCCTTATTTGGACTCAGTCGTATTCCTTCTGACGCCAAACTCGTTAAACTTCTCCTAATAATTCTAATATTTGAATGTAATTGTCGAATTTGAAATTCAAGCAATCTTTGATCAGAGATATTGTAAGTCACATCTTCAACAATAAACATTATAACAGCTCTGAAACAGAAATTGTATTTACCAACATTATTATACATGTATCTGGCATAAAATTTACAGTAAAATCTGTTACATTATTTAACTTACTCTGTATCCTCATATAGTTTCCATGCAAGTGCCAACCCATTGCAAAATCCATCAAGTGGATTGTTATCTGGAATCTTAGATACCAAATACAGCATATGATTGGTAAAATGAGACAAT
Source organism: Pseudomyrmex pallidus (assembly GCA_014825455.1). NCBI lineage: Eukaryota > Metazoa > Arthropoda > Insecta > Hymenoptera > Formicidae > Pseudomyrmex > Pseudomyrmex pallidus. Next base: position 64,363 of record QVNV01027406.1, read on the forward strand.
TCAATTATATTTCTTGAAGATCTATAACGAATAATTAACTCACGTGTTCTAGAGCTTCCTTCATGTATCCTAATTCTCCTAATATATATCTAAAATGTAAGTTTACTGATAAAATATATAAACTATGTAACATATGTTACAAATAATCTGACTTTTCAATATCAAAGAACTTACTTATGGTATTGGGATGTAGTACCAGCCAAGGTGGCAAAGCTAGTTGCCACTGTGTTTATTTCTACTTGCTTTATTTTACAGCCATCATGTAATAAATAATCTGATCTTAATAATCCAAGACTTATGCTCTGTATAATACAAATTTCTGATGAATATTTTATATTCTTATTGTAATGTTCAATATTTCCACCAAAAGTGCTGTGCAATTTGTTACTATTTTAATGTCTATTTTTAAACGTCCAACACAAACCTGATTGAAACCTTGTTTGCATACATTCTCGTATATTTGAAACAATTTGGCTGTAAATGGATCAACTTCTACTGTGCTAAGTAAATATACCATGTTAGTAGGTTGAAGAGATCACACACACATACATATTGACTACAGTAATAATACCTTTTCAAAGTATCTCTTAGAAATTCTTCATCGTGAGCAACCTTGTGAATAAGTGCGTTCAGTAAAGTCTGTACATTTTTTACAGTTAAAAAGGGCTTTTCCGGAAAAGTTGATGGCAACAGAGTAAAGGGTAGCACTTGAACGTGATCCTTGCTAAAATTTTTCCTGGATCGCATCGATATTCCTAAATGACATAACATAAAACATATAGTACATAGTTTTTGCGTTATTAATTTTTGCAAAGATTGAAGTGTATCATAGATTTAAATATCCCTGTTTTTGGGATATTTAAATCTGTGATAGTAGCAGTCACTTGTTGAAGTCATTCTACATTAGTCGCACGTTGATCAGTTGACTGATTTGACCATTGTGATTAGTCAGTTCCACAAGACGTTTGCGTTTATGACTTGCGACTAATGAAGAGAACAATCCTTACGCACGTACATCACGTGTTTGATTACCGTAGACGTAACATGATTAGTAGGTACCTACATTTTATCAGAATAAAATATTACCGTGCATAAGCGCCCAATCTTTTGCTTTATCCACACTTTCTTTCAACACTTCTTCCGAAAGAGGAAGCTTGATACAAGCGTTTAATCGAGAATCACTCATGATCGCGAATCGAATAACAATTATTACACGACGTGACACTCTCTGAACTACTTTAACCGCAAATGCAGAGATGCCATATCATGCCGGACAGCATCGTCAGCGTTGAGAGTATCGAAGTGGTGGGAGCTGGTGGGGGCTCACCACCTCGATGCTCTGGTACGCATACAAACGAAAGCCGCGTTCGTGTGCGTGACGTCACGGCGGTTCGCGGCGTGTTGCTTTCGCGGCGTGTTGCTTTCTTTCGCCGTAATAAATAATATATGTCGCGGCATCGCTTCTCGGCGGTATGTGCTAAGATCAAATAGTATGGGGCGGCAAAACGATTACACATTTTCTTATGGACCTTGCCGCTCTGAGTCTTCTCTCTGATTTGGTTCTGTTCCATACTATATACACATGTGTTGCATACGTGCAAATTTCGAGTATCGCAAGGCAGAGATCGCTATAATGAACAATTGATATATCTATCAAATTATTTCCTAAAAAAATAACTTTTGAAATTAATATTGTTTAATTTTTTAACAAAGAATATATTGTTTACTTTTTGAATAAAAAAATATATATTATATTCTTAAGAATATTCTTAATAATATAATATATATTTATTATATTCTTAAGAATATTTTAATATTTCAGTAAAACGACAATATAAAATAGTATTGTATTGATTTTTTTTCACACTGATGAAATATCTAAAGCTTTTTTTTATGAACCAAAATGTTTTCTTCGTACATCTGGTCTGATATTTCTACAATTAAAATTTCAAGAGTTTATCGCGCGCGCAAACACAATCTTGTGAATTTTAAAATCATAAATTTTAAAATTTAATTATCTTGTTTTCTTTTATATTTGCACACGAGAGAGACAAACTCTCTACTGTTAATTATGTCGAATGTAATTATAATGTAAATGATTGACGCACTTTTTGACATAATTGTTACGTATTCGCCAATCTGCCGCTCGTGTCGGTCGTTGTCGTGATGCTTCGAACTCGACGCTATAGACGTGTATCGATTACAAATGGAGAACTGCTAATTTAATATCGGGATCGAACGCGGGGCTGTTATAGTTCCGTGTTGTATCCGCATGTTGTGTTTCAGTAATATCGGGGAGAGACCGTCGACCGCACGTACGTATATTTCTTCTTGCGCGTAATTTGTTTGTTTTCAAGAAACAACATGTGGAGCCACGTATTGATTTCGATCGTCGTTCTAATGACGTCCTTGATTTATCATTATCACTTCAGCGAGCCGGCTAGTATTATCGATCATCCCGAAACGCATTATGACTACATAATAGGTGAGTGTTTATTCATGTTCTGTTTATGTGTGTGTTGAATGTAAATATATTATCGCGCAATTTCAATGCTCTTCCCTCTGTTCTTCATTCGCTCGTACGTAAGTTACGCGTATCATCGATTTTTCATCAAAGAGGATTTGCGCGCGTCTCAGCAATGACAAATTACATTGCATCAGATTGACAGATACGAGCTATATTTTTTCCAAATAAAATGGAAGACATTACACTGATGTTTCAATAAATATTGTATTTAAAATTGTTACGATTTGGCCAATATCTCTGAATACAAAAATGACAAATGCTCTTATACGAGCAAGAAGTAAATAAAGAGAAATATTTCTCGAAAAGCGCTTGTCAAGCAATTGACTATAAAAACTCAACTCTTTTCGTGTCGTTGCGAAATTTAAGTTGGCGCTGGTACATCTGGCTGCGTGATCGCGTCGCGGCTTTCGGAATTATCGAACGTCACTGTTCTGCTGGTGGAAGCGGGTGGACACTTCGGATGGCTATCTACCATGCCGCTCTTGGCACCGATGATGCAAGGCACCGATGTCGATTGGGCTTATAAAACGGAGTCGCAACTCTTCTCGTCCCGAGGGCATCGCCGCTACGTAATTGCTTTATCTCTTGACAATATTTTTTATCTTTTGCTTATTGTTGTACACCGCGTGTACAAAATTATACGAGAAACAGAATTGTGATAAATGACATTCGTATCGAGATTGTAAAAAATTATATGCTTGTACCTCTCATAAATTATTATTTTAATGTAAAAGTATGTATTTTGAAACTTTGCGTGTTGTATTTCTCGTCACGCAACAATCGCATTTATTGGTCATGTTTGTTTTTCAGAAGCAAAACTGGCCCAGAGGAAAAGGATTAGGCGGAAGTGGGCAGCTCAATTATCTCGTTCATTCCTTCGGCAAGCCCGAGGACTACAAGGGATGGCCGAAGGGCTGGTCGCATGCTGACTTGCTTCCCTACTTTCAAAGAGTGTCCGATAGTATGAACGTTATCCCGATGCCGGAAGAAGAATATCTAACGAAGGCCTTTGTCCTGGCCGAAGAATCCTTGAAATTGGATAACGTGTCCCTGCGGAAAGCGATGTACACCGCAAAAAAAGGTGCCAGATGGAGCACGCATCACGCGTATCTGCAGAAGGCTTGGAATCGCGAGAACTTGCATATTCTGACGAACACGCTCGTCGCCAAAGTAAAGTCTGCACTTTCGCAACTAATTAATTGTTAATATTTTATTTAGCTGTTGATAATTAATTTAAATTTAAAAACTTTAATTTTTAATTTTAATTTTAATTTGTTTTCAAAAGTAGATTTTATTTATCTATCTACCCTAAAAATATTACATATTGACAAATCTCATCTTATCGGAATGTGTGCGTTACAGATACTCTTCGAGAACAAAAACATTGACGGCATTAAAGTCATATATAAAAACGGCTCTATTGGAAAAATCGGCGTGAGAAAAGAGATGATTCTTTGCGCGGGAACTGTCAACACGCCGCAGTTACTTATGATTTCCGGTATAGGGCCTGTCGGCGAACTAGAAAAGCATAAGGTAATAAATACGAGAATGTCAAATATCACACGTGATTTTGTATGAAACAATAAATTCGATTATCTCCAGATAGCCGCGGTGCATGATCTTCCGGGTGTAGGTAGGAATTTATTCGATCATCTGAACGTGCCCGTTTACGTGAATCTGAGGGAGCGTGTCAGTATCACGCTCGTGAAACTGCAAACCTTGCTCGAGGTGTTCAATTATTTCGTCTTCGGAACCGGTAAATGGAAATAGCACGACGATCGTGGTCGCACGTTTTTTTTTCTGTTCACGACGTTCGTTCTATCGACGCGTGATCGACGTTGTAATCTCGCCGTATGCCTCTTTCTCCATTGCATGTCGAAGGATGGTTGGCCACTAACGGCGTAATGGGATTGGGGCGTGCCAATAACAGCGGCATTCTTTTATTCGGGGTGGCGTCCGCGGAGGAAAAGTTGCTGAAGGTCATTGCGAATTTCGAGACCGAGGTAAAGAGAATTATATGGATTATTTTTTAGGTGGTCAGATATTTAGATTTTGTCTGAGAAATTGTTTTCAATCGTAAGTCGAACATTAAACTTACGAAAATTTTTGTAATCCAATTACAATATTCTATCATCTTACGTATACTTGTAACAATTATTAATTATAAGATTTAATTTTAGCGCTATGTAACATTAACTCGAGATTATTTACTCTTAGACGTACAGATCGCTCTTTCCATCGTACAACGACAGCATGCACGAGGGATTCATTTATCTGGTGTCGTGCCTGCAACCCAGAAGTCGCGGAAACATAACGCTGAGATCAACCGACATCCGCGATCCGCCGAAAATTAATCCCGCGTATCTTCAGAATCCCGAAGACGTAATGTGCACCCAACAGGGTAAATGTGCTTCGTAGAAACAAAAAATAAAGAATGATTTTAATTTTACTTTTTTACGAAAAAGTACTTAATAATAATCAATTAATTATAAGGTATAAACCTCGCGCTAGAGACTCTCAATACGAAGCTTTTTCGCGAGTACGGCGCGAAGGTACACGTCCCCGATCTCGAGGAGTGTCGTCACTTGCAACAGGACTATCGAGACCCAGAGTATTCGGAATGCGTCATAAGAATCGCAGGATTCACGGGTTACCATCCTTGCGGCACATGCAGAATCGGCACAGACGGCGACGCGGTCGTTGACGAGGAATTGAAGTAAAAGAAAAAAGCATTTTATAGCCATTTTATCTCTATTTTTTTTATAATTAGAGTATTTTAGGAAAATAAGGTCAAACGAGAGGAAGATGATAATAAAAAAACATACTTTCGCTCTCTAGGGTGAAAGGCGTTAGGGGATTAAGGATAATGGACGCCAGCGTAGTGCCGTCTCCAATTTCCGGCACGCCAAACTCAGTCCTTGTCGCGATGGCCGAGCGCGTGTCAGATTTAATTCTGGATCGAACGTCGAACTGAAATCAAATTCAATCATCGTATAAAAATATATACGATTTTCTAGAAAATACAATAACAATTCATTTGTATGATATTATTTACGATATCACTTTTGTGCTAATTCATTATTCCATTAATTTAGGAAAAAGGATGAAAGGAAGAAGAATCGCAAATAAAAACTATCCATGGTGCTCCAAGTTTTTTGTAATTTATAATTAATGGTAAAGTTTTCTTTTGTTTTACAGTAATCGAACAGTTATTAATAGTCTAATTAAATTTCGATTAATTTTTATACAAACAAAAAGGGGTGAGTTACACACTCAACGGCATAGCCACGAATCCCTGCCACCCCGTCCGCGCTCGGAGTATAAAGAAAAAAGAAACATATTTTTTTTTTTTACACGCTCCCTCCTTAAAGAGGTTTTCTTTCACCCCAGTTCCCGTCCGGGATCGTCTGCGATGGCAGAGTTTCGACATTCCTCCTATTCCATTTCCGCGTCTTTGCTTCTTTCTCTCACAAACATATACATACATACATAAACACATACACACACATTCTCTCTCTCTGTCTCTCTGCCCCTTTTTCTTACTCTTTCGCGCACATTCTCAACAAACACACATACATACATTCCGTCATTTCTCATATTAACGCTGTTTTTATTTCTCTTCATATCGATTTCGTATCTGTCTCTCATCGCATCGATCAATCTTCTCTTTCCTACAACTTTTTTCGTAGACACTCACACACATTCTCACACGCACACGTACATATATCTGTCGCATCTTATAAATAAAATATTTCGTGATTAACGCAAAGTGTCGTTTCTTACTTTTCGAAAAAAAACACAACCATGTCCGTGCGCGTTTCGCTCTCGTATCATGTAGAATAAACAAATCTTATGCTGCGTCTCGCATCTACATATCTCTCGCACTTCTTTCTTAATCTTTCTTTTTCTCTCTTTCTCTCTCTCTCTCTCTCTCTCTCTCTCTCTTTTCGCTTCCACACCCCACAATTTACAGCAATATAAATTCGTAACGTAAACTTAATCTCTCAACTTAAAACAAAAAAAATTGGTAACCACGTATTTCGCGGCGCACGCCGCGAGCCTCACGCTCGCCTCGGAAAAAAGCTTCCTCGACAGATTCTCATTAGTCGGAGGGATGAAAGCGATACATACGAACAAAAACAACGTGACACGAGTCGAACGGAAAAAAGGGATCTCTCTCTTTCTCTCTTTCTCTCTGCGGATCAAACTTTTTCAATCGTTAATATATTATATTAGCGACGACGTCTCTCGTCCGACGGACGAGAAAATTTTGCGCGTTACAAGTGTCGCGCGTTGATGTGACCCAGAAAGTAATTGAGAAATCAATGTGTGATTCGCGTTGATCTGGCTCGACTCGATATGGGTCGGAACTTAATAGCGAATCCGACTTGTCGATTCGCGGTTCAACTCACGGGAGTAGCCCCCGAGAGATAAGGCTCGATTACGGGACACGAGGTCGGCTCAGATCAGCGAGAAGCACGCGAGAGAGAAGACTTCTCGAAGAGACGGAAAAAAAAGCACTACGCACATATTAACTTGGATCCTACAGCAATTTCCGGCGCGCGGAAGAAGCTCGCCCACTCACCCCTTCTCCCCCCGTGTTCCGGACGTGCACCGCGTCACCGGATGCATAAACGCTATAATTTTTTTCTCTTCGCTTTTTTTTTTGTATTTTACTATTATAGATATAGAGTTTGCTTTTTAGTTCTCGAAAGAATGTGTGCCAGTCGCATCGCGGGACCACGACAACGGGAATCGCTTAAGATCTAAACAAGTATTTTCCTTAATATTAGATATATAACTATTATATATATGTATATATATACTTCTTCATATATATATTTATATTGAAAAATGAGTGTACTCTCTCTCTTTCTCTTTCTCGTTCTCATCAATATATAGGGATAGATTATCGATTAATTTGCAATTACGTGTAACATAGACGCGTCCAGCGCATAGAAACATAAATAAATAAATATAAACGGATATATTTACATTATACTCGGGCTAGAGGAGGGGGAGGGTATGTGATATCGTGGAAGGTTCGACGGGTATATATATACTCCCTTCTCTATTTCTCTCTCTCTCTCTCTCTTTCTCTCTTTAAATATATATGTATATATTTCTATGTATATTTACGTATAAATCTCATTCGTCTGTTATCCACTGCGTTGCCGCTATATCCACGACTTCGCGGCGTAAATATGCGGCTCGATGATATAGAGAAGAAACGAAGAACGAAAATAATACTTCGCGGAAACAGAGGAACCGGAGGAACCGTAGGTAAAAATGTGTGCGCGCGTACGCGCGTCTGTTAACTATATCGATATATTATATATGTATATAAATATAGATACGGAGTCTGAGGTAGAAACGGTTTCGTATACTTATTATCAATATTGTGTGTATATGTGTGTATGTATGTATGTATGTATGTAAGCGTTGGTGAGGTTCTGTGACTGTGATCGATATTCTCCGAGTATATTATATATATCTAATATGTGAACAACTCTTGCAACTATTCTGAACAACAAAAAAACCTCGCGTTTCTCCGCCACCGAAACTGGCGTCAATCGTGGAAAACAAAGAAAATGAAAAGAGATGAAATCCCATATTCGCTCATTGATCAGAGAAGGAGAGAATTCGATTGATTACGGTGATTATTCGTCCACCGAGACGAAATGGAAAAACTAAGTGAAGCCTTAATTTTGCGTCTATGTTGTACGAAATTTTTTTTTTTGTTAAAAAAAAAAGGTAAAACCACATACTACGATCTATGTACGTTAAAGAAAAGTGATTAATCTCGGTGGGATATAAGCGGCGTGATTATCTCTCATCCAAACGGCCAACCACAAGGAAGACCGGAACGATCGATCGAGCCGCTACGGAAAGGAAAGGAAAAGCGACGTCGCTTGGATGTGAAACAGGGAGTCAACGAGAAGAACAAATATAATATATTATAGCAACGAGAACATGCTCGCACGTGCGAGAGAAAGATTCGCGTGAAAGTCCCGTATTAAAGAAATTCGAGAAAAGCGCGCGCGTGGACCCGCTATATATATTTACTTTCTTCTTTATAATATATATAAAGGTGTGTGCGTGTGTTATATACCGCGCCCGACACGATCAGATGCTGTCGTGCCAGAAAATTGCGAGAGAAAAATCGGCGATAAAAATCCGGCAATGATTTTTTTTTCTTCCCGTGGCGAGCGAAGATTTGCGGCGGTCATTCAACAAACATCTAACTCTCCCGGCAATACATATATATATATGTGTATATATATATGTATGTGTGTGTTATTATATTATATTATATATATCATATCAGAGAGAAAAGGTCTTTAACGAACGAACACACCGACACAGTCCCTACTATACACCCGACTATTGCATCGCTTGATCCATTGATTTATGTTTATTAAGAACCTTATCGACTATTATACTTGTAGTTTGTACTTGGTTTTCATATTCCTGAGAGTAGGACTCGCGGCGTGTCGTGCGTCGCCCCGGCGTATTCGGATCGAGCTTGCATTCAAATCACCGACTCGATTCCTTCTACCGTTCTTTCCTTCCTTTTGTGTTTGTCACCTTCGCTCTCTCTCTCTCTCTCTTTTTCCCTCTTTCTCTCTCATCGACCGAAAGCGACCGACGGCGGCGCGACGCGCCATCCGATCTTGCAAACTATCGCTTCACTGTGTTTTATATACAGAAAATTTTTTTTTTTTTGTAAGCTTCATTCTGTGCGCACCCTGTATGTCGTGTGTGAGGTAGCATTTGTACTAGTTGTGTGACGAAGTATATTTGTGATCCGTTATTGCGGCGGCCGGCGCGGCTCGTGAGACGCGTCGACGACTGAAAGAGCCCGACGGAGGCAACCGGCCTCTATAGTGGCAGTGTTCTTGCATACGTCGTCGCCACGATGAGAGATCAGTCTTTTATTATTGATAAGGAACGGGCGCGAGATAGACGCGTCTCGCTGTCGCGCGAGTCTCGAGAGAGTTGCAAATGTTTTTTTTTTTTTTTCGATTTTAATTGTCGTCGCACAACGACGACGACACGATTCTCACCCTCGACCGCGAGACATCGGACGCGCCTTTGTTGATGAGATGTATATATATATACGGAGGATGTGTACGGCGAAATCGTCATCGTGATCGCGTTTGAGCTCACGTGAGCAGAGGCCGATCGTACGGGAACGGTCCTTCTCCTCCGCGACGACGGGCTCATCCCCGACGCGTTCGTCCGGTCGCGCGGCGCACTCGGTTTTGCTTTCTTCTCTTTTTTTGTATGTTTACTTATACGATTTACAGCGTGTATAGTAAGTTTACAAAATCCACACGTCCTGCCTTTCCCGTTTGTTAACTCTTAACATTAATGTTTGTACTATAAAGTCGCGGCCGGGAAAACGAACCGCTTGTCCCCCGGACATTCGAGGTCCCGCTCTGCGACATCGCTACGCCGTGTTTTTTGTTTTCTCCCTTTTTTTTTAATTTTTTTTTTTTACGTCCTCTTTGCGTTCGCATCTTTTTAATTTTTTTCCTTTTTTTCTTTTTTGCCTCAAATTGATTTTTTTTTCTTTAAATAATGCTTATGCGTGCGTGATACATGTGTACTATGTAATCATTATCAACTACGGTATAGTACTATAATATACTATACGAGCAAACGGTACAGTAGTTGCCAGTGCACTCTCTGCGCGCGGTGTAGGTGCATTGATGACATCAATTTTGCTCCCCTTCCTCCCCTCCCGCGGGCAGCCGCGAAAATCCCCTTTTTGGTTTGACTCTTGTCCTGATGCTCGCTGCCCGCGTGACGCGAATAGTAACGAAGGTTTTTCCTGTCGAGGAAGGCTCCGATCACACCGTGGCAATCGTCCCGCTCGTCGAAGCACTCGAACGCGCAGTTTCGAAACACGCAGCCGAGAGAATGATATTGTCGTACAACTCGATATTGTTATCGTGACGTATACCATATTATCGTGATTTTTTCGCGGTCGATTTAACAGTCTCTCAAAATTCGAATCAATTTTTTCGTCTCTTCAATTTTAATTTAGAAGATATTCAATTTTGAACCGAGCAATGCGAATCTCGCGGTAGATCTGAAACACTCAAGAAAGTTCGTCCATCGATTGTTCATCCCTCGCGTTATACGCGATCCGATTGCATTGCTCTTTGAAAGCGTGAGCGTCCGGGCGAGCCACGGTATGCGAATCTCCCTCGGCCTCTCTTTCTCTCGTGTCAAGCCTTGTGTCACACACGACATCTATAAAGGATTCTCAATCCGTAAAACACATATTATAGAAACAACATGCAACATTTTATCCTACGCCGTGATACAATAATGGTACATACATACGCGTACGTATGCGCGCGGTACGGTCACGTACGCGTGTCGCGCGAGTGTCGTGTACGTGTGTAGCGTGTATGTGTATGTGTGTGTGTGTGTTTGTGTGTGCGCGTGTTTGCGTGTGTCTGCGTACATATTATATACATATAGACCAAGTATAATCTTTACACCGGATATACCGGATTTCCGACGGAGCCGAAAACCTCAACGGCAAAAGTTCTCGCGCGCTTTTTGACTTCCGGCCGCGGATCCGGATTTTTCTTACGCGTACCTTGACGAAAACCAATCGTAACAAATGTAAAAATATCACCCTCGAGAGCCGAAAACTCCCAGGACTCAAACAAAGTTCGAGATATATAGAATCGAAACAGAAATAAAAAAAAATAATAATATAAAAAACTAAAAAAAATTTCGCAGTCAATTCGAAAGAGCATCGTTCGACAATCTTTTGAGCGTACGACAAAAATCAACAACAATTTTAAATTTTCGTTACGAGAAAAAACTTAGCACTAGAAACGAAGTATATATATATATATAATACAAAATTTTTACCCCGAAAGAAATACGCAACCATCTCGAAAGAAACTTCGAATACGTTTTTTTTTTTTTTGTTTTTTTTGTTTTGCGCGCGTAGCCGATGTCGCGATAATATACGACTAATTCTAAATTTATTTTAATTCTACGTTGATTATCTTTTAGTAGGTACGTGTGTGTTATTCTTTTTTTGTTTTTTTTTTATTTTTTTTTTGTTTTGTAAATTTCTCTTCCGATAATTGTCTCTCTCTCTCTTTTTTGCTTCCTCCGACATGTGCTCCGCGTGTGTGCTCGATGTGAGTGTCGGGTGTAAGATACCTTTATTACGTATGCACTCTCCCTAATAATCCTTACGTATGACAAAACAATTAAAACCCTGGGTTTAACCGCCTCCCCAAAAATTCCGCGTTTCCATATGTTTCGTTACTCTAACTTCCAATTTCGCTGAATCTCTCCATCTACTTCTTAAACTTAACGCTAATTCATTGTACCTCTTAAAAATCCTTCCTCCCCCCCCTCCCCCCGCCCATCTCGCCTCTGCTTAGCAGAACAGCCGAAAACAATTATATATATATATATATATATTTATATTTTGTATATATATTAAGTAAAAGATTCATTATATAACTTGGCATACGCGATCGTGCCTATTTACACGAGCATGTGTGTCTGTGTGCTGTCTACGTGTATATCCTTCTATTTTTTTCCCTTTTTATCCTTTCTCTCTTTCTCCCCCTCTTTTTCTCTATCTCTCCTCTCTATTATTTGTGTGTACATATGTGGATGTGTGTGTATGTGTGTATGCGCGTGTGTGTATGTCCTATCATCACATACGTAAACGACACATAACATTTTTGAATATCCTTCCCGCGGCTTCTTCCCCCCCGGGACTTAACTTCCCTATGACTATATATGTAACCTCCGTCGTGCAGCATCATCAAATCCCATATTCCCGGTTAACTTCGTACGCCCTCCAGACAATCGGCGTGTCATCGAATAATTTTTCGCAATCTCCGCCACAGTTTTTTTTTCTTCTCTCTCTGTTCAGCAACGCAAAACTGCAATGCATCTTTCCTCGCCGTTTCTCACGGCGCGGTGTCTCTGATTTCCCGTCCTTCCGCATTCTCGCTCGCTCTTCTTCGGCTGCTCCTCTCTTCTCGCTTTTTCCCCCGGAAACGAAAACGGTGCGATCAAAACGCAACCGCCCAGCGTGCGACGACACGTGGGCGACGCGTCGCAATTTCGACAACGGATCTCGCAAATGTGATTCTTCCTTCTTCCCCCCTCCCTCCCTCTTCCTCTAACTCGCACCGCTCGCACGCGAAAATTCACGCGCGCATTCACGGCTGATTACGCACAAGTGTGTGTTACGCACTCGCTCGCTCTCGCGCTCACTCATTCCTCGCTACGATTTACAATTGTACGCACGTGCTGGTTTTACAACGCGTCCTTGCAATAAAAAACCTTTGAAACAAAAAACAAAAACGGATCTGTCATATGTGCAGATATCACGCGCGATTCAAGGATCCCGGAGCTTTTTGCTGCGTATTTTTGCGGCGTATATAAAACAACTGTATGATGGATGTTAGCAGGTATATCGAACAGTTCACATGCCTGAATAACGGCATAAATCGATTCTGATTAACGAGAGCGCGGAGACAAATCCTTTTACAAATGTACCAAGCTCCGAGATCCGCGATCTTGTGTTAACCCTTGCGCCAGGGTAGCAAATGGCAGAACTGCTCCGACACTTAACCGGACAAAGTAGTAATATAGAGTAAGTATATAGTGGCTGTACGGAATGTGTACAGATTCTATTTATTTATTTGTATAATCGCTATTGTGTTCCCTGTGTGTGTAATTGCAAAAGATGAGGTAGTCTGTCATATACTTTTGGCAGAGTATGCGCGCGCGTGCGCGACGAGTGCTCTCGCATGTAACATATATTATATTATTTCGGCATTTATTTAAAAAAAAGTAAAAAAA